>MQRK01194418.1:8807-19605 GCA_001938485.1 Girardia tigrina | reverse complement strand
CATTTCTTATATAAAAGCAATAAAAAAGAACATAATCAGTGATCTGATGATGACGGTTAAACCGTCGAAATATATTATCCTAAAATATATTTTTAAATGGCGTTTATTTGTTTATATTATTTATTTATTTGATTAATTTCTTGATTTGTCAAATTATCTTCATCCATCTTTCTTCCTAATAAAATAAATGTTCCTATTATAAAAATTGTGTGTTTCGTCAATTGTTTTATCAGATATTTTTTAGATAAAACAAATGAGTGAAAATATTTTTGCTATTTTTCTGTCTGTTCAATTGTTCTAAGAAAACAATTTTAAACTTATCTATTCAAAATGAAACATGGAAATTTATTTATGTCTATTATTCCATTATTGAAACTAAAATTTCCGACAATTCAGTTGATATAAATGAAGCTTCATTTTTGTGTGTCCATGCTTGTGGAATGGAGGAATGAAACAACCTCTTCTTCGGGATACCTCTTCACATTCATTGTTCACATTTTGTAACTAATAACGACAAAACATTAATGTTTTCCACCATTATTTTACTGATTAAATAATCGTTAATTATTTATTTTATTGTTAAAAAACTCCAAGTTATCTTAATATTTATTATCATTATTAGCAATATTTATTTTTAGTAATTGTAGAATTGAAATTTAGTTAAAATTCATTGAAGTTATATTTATATTTTAAAAATCATTTTGGTTAAATTATTTGTTTTAAATCAAAACTTAGGTATAAATCTGTTTCACTTTGCATAGAAACTTTTATACTTCACTCTTTTTTCTTCTTTTTTATATTTATATACATATTTAATTTTAAAACCCAGTCAAGTACCATAGGAATCAAAATAATTAGAACCGAATGAGTGTAATGTACATGAACTAATGAAGATCTCTGTGCTGACAAAGAAAGACGTAATAATTTTTGATGTTATCTAAAATTAAGAAATTAGGTAAAAAAATATACATTTATATGCTCGGTTAGAGTATACATAGAAAGTTATATCTTCACCATCGTGTCCGGGTTCAAGATTGTTGGTCTCACCTCAGCAAATGTAATAGATCTGTCTATCCTGGCTTTTCTGGTCGCTGTCATGATAGCTCGATTGTCTTGTTGTATGAATGAAGATGTGAGTCTCTCCAAGAATAATTTCTTGTTATTTTGTATTTAGATATCAAAGAGAGGCGTGTTCTGTCTCAGCACTCTGATGTTCCCACAAATTATAAGACCGACTTCTTCATTATTCCTTTCTAATCGAAGTGACTGTCAGAATAAAATTATATTTATCTCCTTCTTTAAAAGACAGAAATTTTCGATATATCTTGCCACCATCTTCATCCTTCCCAAAGTTCTTAGATCGATAATATATATAGTGAGATCCAAGATCGACATTTCAAGTCGTACCAAGTTTTCCTCGAACGGAATCCATAGATTTTTTCAATCATTGCCGGCAAGTTTATGAATTTATTATCGGAAAAGTTTAAAAGAATTTTAAATGCTTCTGTAAAAATCCAACATTCCGGTGGCCGTGACTACACATCTTTAATTCACAAGTCTGGTATACCAAGAAAAATAGTCTGATGAAATTCAGATTAAATTTAATATAAATAAATAACGAATTAGAAACAAAAAATTGTAATTAACTAATGATAATGATTTTTTTACAAAATTATTGTTTTCAAATATCTCCAAAAAAAATTCCAAAAATATAAAAATTGAAATGGAAAACAGACTAAGATATTTACTTAGATCTCAAATTGATAATACTTTTGATTTCTTGTTATAGTATGATAGAATTTATTGAAAGTTGCAAGTTACTTCTGTTACAAAGATTTAGGAAATTGCATGGGAAGTTTGATGTTCCGAGGCCAGTTCACGCGTTGCTTGGTCGGATACTCTTCAATGGAACGGTGTAGAGCTCGTTTATCAATGGTTGTTTAGAGTCCGGAGCGCTTTTTGTCTTTCCAATGCGCATTTCCCGAGCGGAAATTTTAATACCATCCGAAACATGTTCTTTCAGTAGTAGAATCTCTGTCATTGCTATTGCCAATGTTTTTAGATACTTCCGCTACTGTACGACCCAGTTCGAATGTTTTGAAAATCAAGTTGCAGATTTCTTCACTCTTTTTTGACATTTTAACTTGTTCCTAAAATCAAAAACTTTTTTTATAAAAAAGACTATACAATGTGAATTATATATCAAAATTCTCCTAAGAGTACGTAACATATAAAAACCCATACAAGACAAAATTAAATTAAAAAAAATTATTGACAGTTTTTTAAATAACTGACAAAACTTTCGTTCCACCCTAATATCGTTCGAGTAGTGATCCACATTGAGACATAACGAAGAAGCCGTATTTCTGGACATCATCCTAATTTATCAATTGAATTTTAAGTTTATGGCAGCCTAATTTTTGGCTCTTAAATGCTATCTTCATCAATTATGATACCATTAAACGTGGAGACCATTAAAGTTTATCGTATTATTTTATCAATTAGCAATTATTGTACCGAAAATTAGTTATTTTATTATCATTTAAGAATTAATGTTATTGTATAATCTGTTGAAATGTTAATTTAAATGAATAATTAATTAATGATTAATCATGAAACATTTTCATTATGATAAATATATTATCATGTAAATTAATATATATTCAAATGTATTATCTGCATTTATAAATTTGATCCAATTTATAATTAAACCTTTACTAGGAAGTGCCAAATATTGTTGCTCCGGTATGATATGAATATTAGATTGTTTTCCCTTTTAGATTGGTTTAAGTTGTTTTACACATTAGTTATTTAAATTTATTTAAATAATTAATTATTTGTTGCATGTCAATTGTGTCAATGAAATATAATGTTTTCAAACTTAATTCTAGTAAAATATAATTACAGGATGCTGAAGCCCTAACAAGAATCAGAAATATATTAAACAGTCTTCAAGACAAGATGAATGCGGTGAATGATACTTTGGAAAAATTATCCAGAGATAATAAAGATTTGTTGAATCAAATAGAGGTTTGTAGATTGACCCTCCACTAAAGATTATTTATTTGGTTATTTGTCATACAAGGAATTATTTGGCATCACCAAAGATCATGAACACAGAAAGGCTGATATCGGATACGTTGATGGCTTAGTTCGAACGGTAACATTTTTCATGCTTATTATTTTCACATTAAAAGAGAGAGAAAATAACTGTCTCATTTTTGATCATCAACCAAAAGTCTTAAATTTAATGGGAATATAAGTTTATTAATTGATTTTGGTTTCTATAGTTGATTATATTGAAGTATTTGAAAACGCCTCCATGTTTCAAAATTAACCCCTCTAATAATATAAAAGTTTCAAATTTAAATCCAAATAATCCATTTGATAAAAATGTAACTCTAAAACACGTTTGTATCATAAATTTTTAATACATTCCATTGTAAAAGTTTAATCTCTAAACTTAAAAGAGTATCAAAAAAATAAAAAAAAACTCCTTTCATATACTATAAATAATATAAATAATATATAATATATATCTAGTCAAAAAATGTTTCAATGTTACGGACAACAAGTCTTAAAAGAAGAATTAAAATAATCAAATAATTTTTTATTGAATCTTTTTAAAAACCTTTTTATGTAGAAAGCAGATAAGAGTCTCCTGGATACCAAAGTCAATTTTACTTTATTCGATGAGACAACAGGAAATCTCCACAGTCTAATTGATGATGTTCTAAAGAAACTCCTTTCAGCGGTTATTTGGAAAATATTTAATAATTTTCGATGACATTGTTATTAATTTAGGAAGAAGAATTAAGAAACCTCTTGAAAGCTTTAGCATCAGACTTAGAAGGAAAAGTGGATAAAGATGACTTGAATGCTCTAAAAGAGTGGATTGAAAAGCGACTGCGAGCATTAGCGGATAAATTAAAAAATATACGTGGTACTGCTTTCAGCGAGGACGATGCTGCTGGGCTCAGGAAACAGTTACTGCAACACTTTCATTGTATTTCATGTGACAGGCCCGTCGACGTTCTTACACACGGGTTAAATATTCTATTAAATATTCAATAAATTAACGAACCCCATACAATAGAGTTAGTTATGTAAACGGGTTTCCGGAAGCCAAAGGACTTCCTCCATCTAAATCTTTTAAGCCATTTACAAGTTACGAAATGGATGCAATGAGACAGCAGTCAAAAAAGTAAATTATTGTGTTTTTTTATTTCTGATTTTTTAATCGTAATCAAATATTTGTTATTAACACTATATTTTAGTAATAAAAATATGTATGTTCAAAACCATACAAAACGGTGGGCTATTCACAATTTAATTTATCCTTTTCGTTTTATTGCATGTTAAGTTCAAAGTTATGCATTGAATAAATATTTTATACGCTTTGGTGGTGGTGCAGTTTATTGGTATTTAAGTATACAACATAATTTGTCACGCTCAATTTATTGATATATATATATATATATATATATATATATATATATATATACAGGGTTTTTAAGGTCATTTTGGGTGTACAATGTACAGCCATCCTTTGTATATGTATACCCAAAAATTTTGCTATTTATAGGTAAAGCATGGGTTCATTAAAAAATACACACACTGCTATTCCACTCACTTTCTCTCCCTCTCGCACATACACGCTCCTACACAAGGTCATTTATAATTGTATACATATTTAAGAAGTTTAAGATATTCTTTTGTTCTTAACCCTTTAAATCCAGTTTGAATTTGTGATGTAACAATTTTTGAGTAAAAATAGATATGTTATACTGTAGACCCACATTTTATTAGGTTACACCCATCTGGAAACCTTAAAAAACCCTGTATATATTAGGTTGGGGAAAAATAAATCCATTATTTTGGCGTGAAATTCAAAACTTAACATGTTTTGGATTATCCTCTTGGAATCAAATATACACCGTTTCGTTGTATAATTAGTTGCCATTTTGAAGGTAGCTTCATAATGTCTCTCTCGTATAAGTCTTGGTCCTTATTGGCGAAAAACTGTAGTCATCGATTTTCACAATCTTCTATTGATCACAATTTCTTATCACTCAGGAAATTTTGCAATGCTAGAAAAAGGTGGTAATCGCTAGGTGCCAGGTCCGGAATATATGGTGGATCCATTAAAACTTCCCAACCAAGCTCCCTGAATTTCTGGCGAGTCACTACAGACGTATGTGGTCTGGCATCATCGTGGTGGATTACAACAACTCTTCTGTTGGTCAATTCTGGTCGTTTCTCATCCATTGCTATCTTCAAACGGTCCAGTTGTTGACAGTACAGATCTGAATTTAGTGTTTGGCCATACGGAAGCAACTCATAATAAATGATTCCTTTCCAGTCCCACCAAATACACAGTAGAACATTCCTGACGGTTAATCCTGGTTTGGCGACCGTTTGAGGTGCTTCACCGTGCTTTGACCACGATCGTTTTCGTACAATATTGTCGTATGTGACCCATTTCTAATCCCCAGTAACCATCCGTTTAAGAAATGGGTCGATTTCATTTCGTTTGGCCAAGGCTTCGCAGATGGAAATTTGATCCATCATGTTTTTTGGTGTTAATTGGTGTGGAACCCAAACATCAAGTTTCTTTTTGAATCCTGCTTTGCCCAAATGGTTTAAAACCRTTTTGTGGTCGATCTTCAGCTCCTGTGCGATGCTACGACTACTAACATCCCGGTCAACTTCGATCATTGCCGAGATTTTATCGACATTTTCAACGATATGCCTGCCTGTGCGAGGTGCACCTTTAACATCAAAAATGCATCCACGGAATCGACTAAACCGAAATTGCTTGTAATTAGCTGTTACAGTATTGGCAACATAAACACCATTCACAATAACAGTTGCCTGGTTTGAATTTTTGCCTTTATCCAATAAAAACTGTAAAATGTACCGAATTTTTTCTTTGTTGACTTCAATTTTTAACGCCCTATAACTCAGAACTGAATAAAAAAAGCAAAAAAAATTGTGAAATTACTGTGAAATGTTACCTTGACAAAGAGCATAAATTTGAAATTGTTTGATCGATAAATAATTAAAATAAGGAATTAAAATAATGGATTACTTTTTCCCCAACCTAATATATGTATGTGTGTATGTGGTTAGATCTTTACGTACCCGGACTGATCTTGAAAGAAAAGTCATAGAAATTTTATTTCATCTTCAAATAACAACTAACCTAAATATCTTTACTTTTCAACGTAGGAATCGTTTTTTTCCACTATGAGTTTAATATTAGGTTGGTCGAAAAATAATAGCGGTTTTGGGACACAAACTTCAAAGACGTGCAAATTCACAGAAACAAAAGTTTATTAATCAATGTATGAACCGTTGGCATCAATACATTTTTGCCAACGAGAAACAAGTTGTTTTATTCCATCAGCATAAAATACATCGGTTCTCGAAACGACGAATTCTTGGAAGGCATTTTGAGCATCATTTTGGTTTTTGAAAATTTTTTCAAGTAGGAAGTTGTACAAATGCCTGAAAAGTAGAAGTCCGTTGGCGAGAGGTCTGGTGAATATTGTGGATGAGGTAGGGTTTCATAGCTCAACTCATTAAGCTTTTGAAGAGTCACTTTTGAAATATGAGGTCTAGCGTTATCATGAAGAAGGATGGGACTTTTTCGATTGACAAATCCCGGACAAAGGGTTTTCAATTTTTTATGTATTTCATCAATTTCATGACAGTACCTCTCCGCTGTGATTGTTTCACCTGGATTCAAGAAACTATAGTAGATGATTCCAGCATCACACCACCAAACTGTCACCATAATTTTACGGGGTGTTAGTTTCGGTTTTGGAAAGTGTTTCAGTACTTCATCTTTGTCCAACCACTGTGCAGATCGACGTCGGTTATCATACAGGATCCATTTCTCATCACTGGTAACAATACGATCAAGAAATGGATCGTTTTTATTGCGAAGATGATTGGCAGAACAAATTTCATAGCGTCGGTTCTTTTGATTTTCATTCAAATCATGTGGAACCCATTTATCAAGTTTCTTGATTTTTCCAAGTTGTTTTAAATGATCCAGGACTGTTGAATGGCTAATGCCCAACCCATCTGCAGATTCTCTGATTGTGGTACGGGGATCTGTTTCCACCATTGTCCTCAAATTATCGTTGTTCACAGAAACTGGACGACCACGACCTTCTTCATTTTCAAAGTTTTCATCTCCATCAGAAAATTTTCAGAACTATCGTTGCACTGTGCGCTCAGAAGCTGTTCCCTTGCCAAACGCTTTATTGATATTGCGAGCCGTTTCTGCTGCTTTACGACCCAGTTTAAATTCGTACAAGAAAATTTCTCGAATTTTATTTTTTTCCATTATTAATTTAGCACCGTAAATATTCTAAAAAAATAACAGCAATATGTTAATAATGGCTATAGGAATATATAGCTAGGCATAAGATTTCAAATAATATCTAACACTAATGCATTTAAACTTATATACGTATCAAAGTAGATAAACAAAGTATAAAGCTCAAAAACCGCCATTATTTTTCGATCAACCTAATACTTATTCTGAAAACGCCTTTTGAAAGAAGTTCGAGTCACATTCCGCAATAAAGTTCATGGCGTCATAAATTACTTTACTTTGACAAAAATATGAAAAATTGAAAATATTATTCATCATGAATGAATGTTAAACAAGTTATTTCTTAATGTACCTTAAATTTTTTTAAGATTTATCAGTGATCTAATGTAAATGTGTTGAAATTAACAATGTGATGAAGTATCATGTGTTGAGGCGTCATGACACGATTCCTAGTACTTAATGATCCAACCATGTATAAACATATTTGTAAATATATTAAGTATACCAATTTTATTTATAAAATTATTTGTTTTTATTTTACTCTGCTTTGATCTTATTTATGATTTTGTTGTTTATTGCTTGACGAGAATCACTTTATGTATATATTAAATTTACCTCTTATGATTTCAATATTGAAGAATTTCATTTTAAAGACTCCATAAATAAAACATCTTTTGTTATAAATTGATACAGGTTTAATATTTAGATTTTTTAAGTGACATCAAAACATTGTTAATGTTAAATAAAAAAGAAAAGAAAGTTAAAATAAAATAAATTTTATTTGAATTTGAAAAAAGGTTTGTTTTTGATTGTGATCAGTATCATTCTTGTACATGATGGTCTTTTCTATATCAACGTCTTTTGACTCGAAAAGCTTGTACGATAAATTAAGATTTGATGATTTTTATAAGAGAATATTTGTTGGTATAATTTTGTTACATATTGCTATTTACCATTGTGAATGTAACGAATTTGATGTCACATACATGGAAGAAACATTTCGCCATGTATGCAAAATAGTTCAGGAACATAGTTAAAAGGTAAATGATAGTAATAACAAAGAAAGACGATATAAGTAAATTTAAAATTCTCTGTTCGTGGTTAAATATCTCTTTGGAAAGCATGATGTGTGAGTGGTCATAGAGGATATATCCTATGATTCTAAAATCATTGTACAAACTCAGTAATCTTTAACTTTATTCAAAGTATTTATTGTGTAATTGTTACGTTGATGACAAAATTGATTCGAAAAAACAAACAAGCAAGAAAGAAAACTGATACTAGGTTATATACAACACCAAACAGCTTTTGTGAATCTCGATACAAATAAAATATAATTAGAGGACTATTTTTCTATCTTGGTCATTATCATCAACTTATACAAAAAGTTGTGATAGCATTAACCAATTAACTAAATTATTAAATAAAAATGGTTATTCAAAATCAATTATTGAGAAATTGAACAAAGAAACAATTAATAAATTAATTAATAAACCGATTAAAAATGATAAAGAAGACTCAACAACTTTAAAATACATTTTAAGCATTCCATATTCAGAGGAATTTGATCAATTTAAACGTTCAATTTTAAAATGTGTAAATAATGCCTTTAATTTAAAAATAATATCACAAACATATAAAATCCAAAATGTATTTTGTAATAAATCTGCAACCCCATTTGTATTATGTTCGGATCTCGTATATAAATGCTTGCATGTAATGGGTGTAATGCCACATACATTAGAGAGACGTCCCGTCATCTTTGTAGGAGAATCCAAGAATATGGTCGGAATGTAGGTGGGAGTAATATTGCAGAACACAGAAAGGGTTGTAAGTCAAATGAAAACAAAAACATAAATGATTTTAAAATTATGTGATCTCGTTTTAAAAACTATTGGGAGAGGGTGACCTGTGAAGCACTTTATATCAGATCTTTAGATCCTAAGATTAATGTGCAAACGGGTCTCTCAAAAACCATATTGAGCTTGTTGAGATTACATAATAATCAATTGATGACATAATCACTGCTTGTCTATATAAGCAGATTTAAAATTCATTTTTTTTCTTGAGACCTGACGATGACGGTTATACCGTCGAAATTAATTGTCATGAAAAATAAATGTCTATTTAACAACTGGCGTATTTTTGTTTTTAAAAATAAGTTGCCATCATTTTTTAATTTTTTGAATAAAATTTGATGAGCGTTATTTGAATTTAACTTATCGTTTATTGCTGAAATATTATAGGGGATTTCAAAAATATTTTTTATGAACTTTAAATCTACTTATATAGGAAAGTAGTGGTTATAAAAACAGTGAATAATTTTGACATCTAAACACACTCAATAAGGTCGTCGAGAGACTCGTTTACACATTAATCTTAGGCCACTCACTCCCAATAATTATTAAACTGAGTACATAGAATTTGAAAACCATTATGTTAATATATTCATTCGAATCGGAAACTTTTCTGTGTTCTGCAACAAAAATTCCATTCAAATTACGACCATGTTCTTGAACTTGTTCTCAGAGATGGTGTAAGTTGATTTACATGTAATGGGTGCAATGCCACATGCATTGGAGAGACGTTATTCCTTCTTTGCAAACGATATTCTTTTTTTCAAATAAAATTAAAAATTTACCCATGTTTTATCTCTACAGTTTGAAACGTCTATTCCAATTTTCTTGATGAGATTATTGTTATTTGAGCAAAAGGATCATCTACGTAAATATTCATCTTTTACGATAATGTTGTTAAGATTTCGAATATTGTCTCCTAAAATAAGTTTATTAACGATAAATTATACTTTTGTTTTTAAAATGTTATTTTTATATTCTAAACGTTTTAGTGAAAATTGTTGCTTCAAACCTTATTGTAGGTAAGAGTTTAATGTTAAAGGTATCGTCTTGAAAATAATTTGGAAATTCAATTTGTTGGTGAAAATGCAAATTTCGTCTGATTACTTTACTAATATATGTTTACTTTACGAAGATTGTTGAATGATTAGATTTAGATCGAGTTTGATGTTTGCAGTTTACTAACAAATAATAAATTAATAAAATAGTGAACAAATATTAAGACTTTGAAAATACTAAAAAAGGACAAAGTGTAATTCTAACATCGTGATGTTTAACTGAGTAAAAATAAAGTCATGTTTAAATGGTAAAATATTTATTATTTTTTATTTAAAATTTTATATCTAAATGACCCAAAAAAGACATAAACTATGTAAGAATATATATTATTTTAATTATGAAATTGAGTTTAATGTTTCAATAAATATTGTGAGAAGTGGTTGCAACATCAATATCAAAATTCATTTTTTAACACCTAAATTTATTAGGTGTACAAGTATGAAATGCGGATTAAATTTTGAAAAGAAATACGTTAAAAACAAAAGAACGATAAAAAAAGCTTTATTCAAAATATGCTCCATTACTAATGATACAT
>MQRK01194394.1:16371-28137 GCA_001938485.1 Girardia tigrina | reverse complement strand
GGCCGAAATTTGCATTTTGACAAAAATTGAAATTAATTATTTTTATTTCTTCTAGAGCCGCTATAACAGGTACACTGGACAAAATTTAACATTAGATCAATATGAATATAATATTAAAAATTTTCTAATCTCACGAAACTCGAGTGAATCACAAAATCAATGACATCATAAATTATCTTTAATAAAATTACATAATATATTTATTTAATTTTACTTTTGAATTTCTTACATCAACAAGATTGTAATTTTTAATTTTTGTAATTTTTTAATCTGTAATTTTTTTCATACTATCAAATATTAAAAAAATTAATTCGCGCATATTTGAACTACAAAAAAATCGTCAATTAAATTAAAGCAAAAAACGAAATTAAACCAAAATTAATGAAATTAATAAACAGCAAATTCTTTGTGAGAAAATGCGCCGTTGTTTAAACGGACTCGTTTCTATTGGTGGTTATTCAAGATTGTGTTCTCTGTTCGAGTAGAGTCTCTGTGTCAGGTAGGACTTGTCTTTGCCTGTGTCGCTGTCTCATTTATCGATTGTCTCTCTTTTCATTCGGTGTGGCCTTCTTTCGGTCGTGTATGACTGATTGATTTGTATTGATATTGACTGGTATCGATTATCGCAATCGACCGTTCGGTTATCGTTGACGCAATTCGCTTTCTCTGGCAACATCAATTGATATATCGCTCGGATTGCTGTGACAACAGAATCATCGATTGGACGCGCAAATGGCGATTTTATCATCAGATGTCGATTTGTGTTTGTGTGACGGAGAGAGAGCTTCAGTGAGTCGAGCGATTGGTCGCTAGGGCGTGTTTGGTTGCGGGTCGCCACGCGTTTATGTATAAGAAATTGATTTAACTACGACCGCCTGTTGGATATCCGGGTTTTCCATGCCTTTTATTAGCTTGTATTCTATAGATGTGTCTATGTGTGAATATGTTATGCAGACTTTGTGTGAGTGCCGAATTTGTGAATTAGACAACTTTTTTAAAGTATTCGTTAATCTAATTATGTAATTTATATTAAAAAATATCGATTTAATATGAAAAATTATCGATTTAATATGAAAAAATATCGATTTAATATGAAAAAATATCGATTTAATATGAAAAAATATCGATTTTATATGAAAAAATATCGATTTAATGTGAAGAAATATCGATTTAATATGAAAAAATATCGATGTAATATGAAAAAATGTCAATTTAATACGAAAGGTTATGTATTTTGGGGCAGTCCATAAATGACATCACGCAATATTAGCAAATTCCCAAGCCTCCATTTTTCTTCATCACATTTCGTCACAAAAAACCTTACCTGCCCATTAAATATGACGTCACAAAGCTCTATATTTGGGCTTCGTTTTTTTAAGAAACTAAGTTTTTTTCACCAGTAAACTTAATGATAAAAGCGGATAAACAGACTAATAATTTGGGAGATTGAAGCACGAGCATCATTTCAACATGACGTCACATTTCACAAATCCTGACGATATTTATGGATAGTCCCTTAACATAAAAAATATCACTTTTTTATGAAAAATATGTATTTAATGTGGAAAAATATCAATTTAATCGGAATAGCAGATGGTATCATAAATAATGGTATCATAAAAGCAACACAATATAATAAACTGAACGCAAAAAATGTTCCTAATAAAGAGATGTCAATAAAAGAATGAGTAAGACTAAGTTCCTTTGGTACTGGTCAAGGTTACCAAAAGTGTTTATGTACAAATAATAAATGCAAATTTTTAAAAAATACATACATTTGAAAATCAGCTTGCCATTCAGGAAGAAGTTTTCATAATTATGAATAAAAATTTTATACTGCATCTATTTTGTATATTAAAGTGAATTTTTTAATTTTAAATTTATATATTTTTTTTAATTTTAAATACATAATATTTCATATGAAATTGATATTTCTCATTTTTAAATGAGAAATTTTAATATTAAATTGTGAATTTTTCATATATGTAGTGAATTCGGCAGTTACACCATTTCAGCAGACTATTGCAGAATTCATGAATTAGGAAAAGTATTTTTGCCTAATTCGTGAAATCGGCAATTTTTTGCCCTTTTTTTACCCACTAATCCGGCACAACTTATATCTATATGAATCCATGGAATTTAGAAACCTATTTTTAAAGGCTTTTTATTCAATCAATTTTCTCCAAAGTTCTTACTCATTTTCGAAGACAATAAATGATAATGCGAAAATTTAATCAACTAGTAGATCAAAAAATTAAATTTATTAAAATATGGAATAGCAATTTTCCTTTCTACAAAATATAAAAAAATTCTGTTAGCCAAGTAGAGTTCTGCTTTCGTAAGGCATGGATATATAAAATGGTTTTGATTCACTAGTCATCTCTAATGTTTCTGTTAAGAGCATTGTAACAATTATTATTATAAATTTTATTAATATCACAACTCTCGGAAGATCGTTCACAGTTTGACATCGTTCTAATTGGTTTTCATTTCTGTCTTTATAATAATGGTTATTGGAACAATTTTCCTAAATCTTTCTAAAATATTTATTATTTTTTTAATTTCTAAAACAAGGTTGAACTAAATTCAAAATTTAAATTTTTGAGTGAAATGACATTATTAAACATATAAAAAACAAAATGTTTTCTCAGAAAAAAATGGCATTTTCAATAAATATACAAATTTTGATATTAAGATCTGAATTTATGAAAAGAGGTTCAGGAAGAACACTAGGGTGCCAGCCAATGTCTTGTATAAAGAAATATTTGGTTGTGTCATGAAGTGGTTTGGATTGATAATATAGTAAAGGTTGTCACACATATGTTGCCATTTTCGAATTTTCACTGATGGCTGCCCGAAATTCTCCGGTTGCCAGAGCACCTCTTGGTCAAGTTTCAACACAAATGAGTAATTTTTAAATCAACATGAGCAACAAAGCTCTTGATCTGTAACTAGTTAGTCAAGAGAAAATTGCTGAGACCAAAATGGTAGTTTCAACTTTCTCTTTTTTGTGGATTCTTGTCATTTTTCCGTTGTTATGAGTCCTTAATTGGACAAAGTATTATAAACGACAGACCTAGGCCGATATTTTACTTTTTTTCTCTGATTCGATCGGCATTTCCAACAATTTAATTAATTTGGAGTTTATTTATTCGGGAACATTTCGAACAGATTGCCTGAATCAGTCGGTCGGGGTGCCAAAATGATGGTCTCTGTAATGTGAACATTTTTGTGTTACAATTGTAGCTGCAAAATCAACAAATGATGATGATTAGTCAAAATTGGTGAGAATCTTAATCAGAGTTTTCCTATTTAATGAAAAATCTAATTTTTCTCCTGTGTTTTATATTTTTACACATAAAATTTAACCAATATCCTTTTCTATCGTAAAATTTAAATTTTGAAAATTTCTGCTTTTTTATATTTTAATTGATTGTGAAGAAAGTAAAATTTTACAGGAAATAATTATAACTTTGTGGCGACCCCAAACCAAATGTTGTATTTGTGTTACTGTGTCTGTTATTAGAGGCTTGTTTAGGTCATTTCGAACGGCGATAGCAGCGGTCATAACAACAACAATATCGATTGTATAAAAAATCGTAACATCAATGATAAGAATGGCGACAATCAAATGAAATACGGGTCGCAACACGCCGGAGCTAAAGAATTAGCTGCCAAATATAGCTACGGCAAAAGATGTCAGGTAAATAAGAAGGATAAGTGAGATGAATACTTTTGCTGTTCTATATTTCTTGGGATTTGCGATTTATAACGGACAATTATTAGATTGTACCACAGACCTAGTTCCACTGAAATAAGAAAAATATGACGTCATAAGGTTAGGTCAAAAATATCCCGTAACACTAATCATATACATGTGAAAATTGGAAAACACGAACTTTATAGACTAAACTATAAGTTTAGTAAACTTATTTAGTAACTTTCATAGGCCTGCAGTATGTCTTCTTATCTTTGGTCTGCTTCTTCCTCTTCTTTGGATAGGACCTTAAACATTCGATTTTACGACGTTAGCTTCAGTCAAATGTTACACACAATAGAATATGAACTAAAATAATTTCCAGTGGTATACTCATCAGGGGCGAAATTAATACCATATTAACTTTTATAAGCAATTACAGTCCATAAATGAATGCAAAGAATCTTAGAATAGTTTCATTCAAGCATTCACAAGTTCTTCCGGACAAGTTAACTCGATATCTATTGCCAACCAAATAAATTGCGTTAGTAGAAGCTATTACCGTCAGTTTTGTGGCCTTTAAATTATTTCTTTTCAAGATTTTTAATCAGTTATCGACCACAACATTTGAAAATCGCTTGACTGTTCTCTCAGAAAAGGTTTTCATTACATAATTGTTTATTGAAATTATTAAATTGCAAATATCTTTATCAAGATGTCTTTTAAGGACAGAGTTCATTGATTCGGCAGGATTATTCGTATTTTTGCCAAATCTAGATACTGAAAATTTTGAATTGGCCCAAGAAAAAGGGTTTATTGAACTCAATCTTTTGTAAAAAAATCTAATTAATTGTTCTTAAATGAAACATTATCTGGTCAAATTCTGCTTCTGAAAATGTATTCGCAGCTCTCCAAAAATTATTCATAGCATTCGTATCTTAAAATTTTAGCAATGTGCTTTAAACAGTATGAGCTCGAGAAGTTTGGAGCCGTAGATTGGAAAGAATTCAGAATACCCTTGTCTTTGTCAGAAAATATTATGACAATATTATTTTCTTATTATTTATAAATTAGAACGAAATCGATTATTTTGAGAGAAATTAAAGTTAAAGTTAAATATTTTATAAAGTTAATATAAAGTTATCTGTCTGAGAGAGAAGATAATTCAATGTCCTATAGACGACTGCTTCAAAGAGTTTGCGGAAGCAAAGGAACTTAACAGGCACATGAGGAGGGATCACATAGGGAGAGGAGATGATGAAAAACCGGACGGAACTAACAAGTTTAAATGCCACAAATACAACAAAAGCTATAAGACTAGAGGATGACTAATAAGACATCTGAATAAGGATCACAGAATAGACATGAACACAGAGGAAGAAAATCAAATTCCACTGACAACACGTGCAACAAATGAATGAAGCAGACACACCACAAGATATACCAACTACAAATCCTCGGTTAGAGACAGAACTTTCGACTATCTTAATGGTGGTGGAGCAAACGATTAATCCCGAAGATACGCACTTGATTTTTAGGATCACTGACTCAACAGTGAGAAGAGAGTTCAAGTGCCCCTTTCGCGGCTGTGCTAAGTTCACTAACACAGTCAAAGGGATGCTTAATCATGGTACTATAGTACATGATTGGTCGTTTGTAACAGGGAAGCCGAAGAGATCTCGGAGACTGAAGCGATCCAACTCCGTAGGAGGCCTATCGGGGGCAGCTATCACTCTTTAGTTTGGATGGACCCTCTAAAGAGCCTAGTGGCGCAATACCATTCGAAAGAGATGGGAGGCCCAATAAATTAAAGTTACAGTTGAGTTAAATATTTTTTTAACAAAATTAGTAAATTTTAATAGTGAAAGTTTAATAAATTTGTACAAAAGTAGAAATTTGACTTTAAAGACAATTTAATAAATGGATTTTGGCGAAATGATTAAATTGGATTAACGAGAAGAGATTTATTTAACCCCTTAAACGACGATTTTTTTTCTGAAAAATGATCACAATCTGACTATTTTTGTAACCACGAAAATCGATTTGTCAATGTCCATAATAAATAAATTATTTTTTTCAAAATATTTCTAAATTAATGACAAAGAATGAAGTGCCAAAATCGTATTAAATTGAGCCTATAGCCGTCATTATATCGGTTGGGTCAGGATCGCTCGGCGCGCCTATTGCCGACATAATAGTTTAAGGGGCTAAATTGGTGTGTAATTTTCATTAGTAAAATTTTGTGTGAAAATAGGATTTCTAATTCTAAATCAATCATCTCGGAAGATTATTCCAATACAACTAACATACGGGAAATTAAGAAATTGTGAAATTATGGATATATATTTTAAAGTTATTAGTTGTAATAATTATAAATTAGGGAAATATTGAATGAGGTAAAATGATAAAAAGAAAAATTAAAACTATTAAAAATTGTTGAATTGTAAAAATGTAGTCGTAAATTATAAATTTGTAAAATGTTAGTTTGAGAAGTTTTATGAAATGATAACAGTAAATTAAATTTCATAAATGTTCATATTTATGATATTTTTATTTGTACTGGTTGGAGATAAAAAAGACTCCTTAAAAATGTGTTTGAAAAAAACAATAATTGTGTTATTAAAGGATTTTTCATTTTTATAAAACCTTAATTCAGTTTTTATAAACCTTCATTCTGTTTTTATACAACTTTAATTTATACTGGATAAAGTCATAATTATTTCTATTTAATTAAAATTATTTTTAATTGATATTAAAGTAAAGATTTTATGGTTATAATAATAACGTTGAATTTAATAGCTTAATCAAAATTTTAAAACACCAATTTTAAAAAATAATTACGATGGTTTATTATGATAATGAATATGAAAAATATTTTGATAAAGAATCTTCAAATAATGAGGCTGGATCACTTATGAGACACAAAAGGAAGAAACGAAAGCATATTTCACAGGAGACAATCGACAGCTTCTTAGATCTTCTGAATCAAGAAAAAAAACAAAAGTAAATAATGTTGAGCTTGAATTTATCAAAAACTGTGGTTCAGAAGCTTATGAATTTGTATAGCAGAGTTGATTTGGAAAAGGGAACATCCTATGTTCCAGTAAATCGGAAGTAAAAGTTGACGAGAAAAAACTATGAGAGAGAAAAGGAAATCATATCATGAATTGTCTATAAATCCCACTCTCTCATTAAATGATCTTTCCCAGAAATTGGCTGGAAGAGCATCCATAAAATCTGTTTCAGGTGTTTGTAAAATCTTGAAATTAATGTGATATAGTAGGAAGATATTATTTCTTATCCATATAAATAGAAATAGTAACGCAAACAAACAGAAAGGCTACAGTTTAATTTAATTTATATAGATGAGTTCAATCTACGTCTGACAAAAAATAAGGCTATTCGCCAAAGAATACACAGTCTTTTGTTAATGTGAAGAATTCCAAAGGAGTTAACGTGTCGTTGCTTTGTGCGATAGGAACAAACGGCATTTTAAGCCATTCTATGAAGATTGGTAGCATATGTTCAGCAGATTTTGTAAATTTCATTGCTGATAATTTTCCAGTCGTTGAAAGTGGTCAAATCATTTGTTTGATAATGAATAACGCCAGTATCCATAAATCTCGCCATGTTTTGGCAGCTTTAAATGAAAATGGGTGTATAGTGAAGCTCTTGCCACTATATTATCCTCAATTGAATCCGATTGCGGAATTTTTTTCGACGCTCAGATATGGCCAGAATAAAATTCCCCGAGATATTTTTGGTGTTTTGATTCCATCTTTTGATATCGAATCTAACAATTAGTTATAAGTAATAATAATTTTTATTTTAAACAAATTTTGTACTTCCTTTACTAATTTAATAATCAATTCACCGATCTTTATTTTTAAATAATCTTTAAGTTTTAAATCACAATTGCTCTGTTTTTCAAAAATTAGTTTGTTTTGACGATGACTGCCAAATTCTTAAATAAACAAAAAAACTAATAAAATTTATTTTTATTTAAAATTAATGTTAATTATTATTAGTGAAAAACTTTAGGTAGTAAAACTTTTTCCCCACGATCAAAATTTAAAATTTTCTGGAATTTCTGTAATGTTAAATGATATTCTATTAGGTCGTCAAGTATGAAATTCGTATAATTAAAGTCAAAGTTTATTGATAATTTACCAATACAAATATTTATGTCATTTATCAAAGTATGCACTCATATTATCGACAAACTTCTGTCATTTGAGGGGCAGCTTGTTGAGGCAATTTGAATAAAATTTGGTGGGCAAGAATCTATAAATTCCTAGAAGCCCTTTTTATGGCATCTTCGGAATTGAATTTTCTTCCTATCAGAAAGTTGTTCAAATTGAGGAAGAAATGTTAGTCGATTGGGGCTAGTTCTAATGAGTATGGAGGATGATGTAGAAGTTCCAACTCAAGTTCCTGTAGTTTTATCACGATCTTAAGTGCAGTATGTGGTTTTTGCATTGTCCTGGAACAAGATGGAAGTCGACCTGTTTACTAAATATGACTGTTTTTCTTTGGGTTTCTGCATCATATCTTCCAATTGGTTGCAGTAGACATCTGCTGGGATCGACGAATCAGGTTTTATGAAGTCATAAAGGATTACACTTGCGGCAGACCACCAAACACTCACCATCAGCTTCTTTTGATGAAAGTTGTGCTTTAGGCTGTGTTTTGGTGCTTCATCATTGTCCACCCAGTTTTTTGAACACTTCAGATTATCATATTTGATCCACATTTAATCACAAGTTACGATTCAATTAAAAAAATGATCACATTTATAACGAAAATGATCGTTGTTATCTTCTTTTGGAACGGCCGAATACAGTGAAAATAAACCCGAAATTTCAAAATAAATAAAGCGGTTTCGAAAATTTATTTAAATCCACAATTTGCTACTTTTTGAATTTTCACTCAAAACTCTGAATATTAAAACAATTTATTTTCATATGATTCAGTTATTTTTGGAGGAACCAATTTATTTAAATTACCAACCATATATAGTACAGATATTTATATAAATAAAAATAGTTTAATTAATTAACTTAATTATTATGATGAAATTTTCTTAAAGAATTTTCTTAATGAATTTACATTATTATTCATTAAAATTAATTTAATTAATCCAATTTAAATTCCACGCGGAATCAATTAAATTAATTTAAATTAAATTAATTATCCATCAAAAATTTTAGCTTCTAATTTAATCCCTAACAATCGTAAAGCTTTTTTTTAAACGCTTTTTTTCTGCTTTTCATTCAACTCATGTGAAATCCACTTATCAAACTTTTTCACTTTACCAATTTGAGATAAGTGATTCAATATTGTTTGCTTTGTAACAGGTTACCATCAATTCGTCATTGTCTACTAGCGTTCCTGCATGACCCTGAGACTCATTATAGATGCTAAATTAATCTTTCAAGAATTTCCAGAACCAATTTGAGACTATCTGCTGCATAGTAGAAATGTATTCAAATACACTTTTCATGTTTCGGATGGTTTCTGATGCTGAGGTTCCACTTAGGAACTCGTACTTCATAATAGTTCGAATTTCTGCCTTTTCTTTTTTAAATTAATTTGTTAATTTTTATAAAATCAAATTATAATAAATATTTTTTTTATTTAATTAATAAATTGTATTCAGAAAATACTATTTTTTTGATGATGTGCCATGATTATTTCCATGTTTTCTCTATCAATTAGGGAAATGTAAATTTTCCAAAATTTAATAAGCGCAATTTTTACTGAATAATAAAAGATTGATTGATATTTAATGATAAAGATAGCAAATAAACAGTGTCCATAAGCTTTTTCGAATTTTTTTGTCCATAATGTGTGTACGTTATATATAACTTATTATAGAACTTAAAAGAATGTTGATTGACTTCAATCGTCTTTGTAAACAATCATTTTAGTATAAATATACATGTAATTACAATTTGGTGACTGGCACTATCACTAGTGTTATTTATACATTAAGTTGATAACGAAAGGCAAAGTTAGGAATGTCAGCCGCAGAAGAGTGAAGTTTGTTCCTAAGATAATGGTGTTAATTACATTCCTACGAAATGAAGTTGTTGCATTAACAGTGATTGTGCTGTCATACAACAGTGAGGGGTGTTGTCTGAAGATGGCGGATAATGCGCCAAATTATATGACAATACATCTTTATTGTTCAATTTGTATATATTTTATTCGTCTGCATTTATCGTATAATTTTTTAAAATATTTTTCTCTTTTACATTAGCAATTTACTTGTTGCAAATTATAGTGAACATTAAAATTTTTTATCTAAATAAAATAAATGAAGTTTTTTACAAATATTTATTCGTGTATTAAATAATATTTCCAAATGGGTCTTCCTTATTCCTTCACTTCATAAACTAAAATAAATTGTTAATGAACTTTATTAGATGTTCTTGGAACATCCTCGGAATTATTATTAACAGTTACTTCCGACATACAAATTTTATTATAATACAAAAAATGTTTAAAACTAATATTTAAAAAAACTTATTTTTTGAGAAACAATTTGTTTTATAAATCTTAAATCGATATAAATAAAAGTACTTATAAATATTCATATTTTATTTTATTTTAATTTTATAAATCAATTTTAAATTACGAACACATTTTAAAATATTTGATCGTATCGTTTAATTTCATTAATTTTTAAAATTTATTTTTCAAACTTAACATATTTAAATATATCTAAATTTTAATTTGTACATATTTAATTTAACTTTATTTCAAAAATTTTCCTATCATTTTTTAATTCCTAAAAAAATTAGAATGTGATCCATAGGTTTAATTTATAGATTTTGGACTTTGTATTTGCTTTTCTTTGAGGGTCTTAAAAGTTTAAATGTTACCAGGAACGTATGGACAACTTTTTCCTTTTATAATCTAAACCAGAGTTGACCAACTTAAATGATCTTACGGGCTATTTTGGAAAACCATCATAACTCCGCGGGCGGCATTTAAAATTATTTATCTTCTTATAAGATTTTAACCCATTTTAGATAGTTTTTGGAGTAAGACAATGAAATATAATGAGTTATTATTATTGGGTTTATTAATATTCCTACACATTAACATGGATAATATGATAATAATGATGATAATAAACGCATATTGTAAAGAAATATATAAATATAAATAAAATAAAAAAATGAAGTTATTAAAACATATTTATTTTACTAGTCTGATATTCGTTTTTGCATTCTTAGGTCTTGCAAATCGATTTCTATTTGGGTATTTGCACATCATAGTTTGGCTTGGATGTCCGCTATGTTTGACCTTGTTTTGTGTTTAGTCATTTTCATTTTCATACGATTCACACGTTTAAGTTGAACCAAAAGCGCTAACATATGCTTGTGCCAGATTTTGACAATTCGAAAATTTATCTTTTATAACTTAAGAATTATTAAAATCCATTTAGATTCTGATGTTTCGAAAATGTTTTTTAATTCAATATTGTACTGTAAGTCAGCAAAAATATTTTCTAAAAGTGTGATGAATCTCGCGGGCTGTGGGTTGGCCACCCCTGGTATAAACTATTACTTTTCATCAGTAACTACCATTTAACTAGTTTCAAAACAAAGAGATTATTTTCTAAGAGAATCGTCTCACTATTTCAATAATCATTCCCTTTAATACCTAAAATTGATCAGTTTTAAATACTCCTTTTAAATTCTTATCCTCGGGATAGAACAGCAAAACTACAAAAATCCTTGAAAAATATAAGTAATGAATTTCATTCAGGAAACGGTTTGCTGTATCATTTGGGCCGTCCTTATGGTGTACAATCTCGTTCTATTAACCATCAATTTCGACCTAGGCCAATGGAAATCAATCCTGTTATACGCTTTTTGCGGAATCGTGTTGGCCGATTTTTTCTCGGGGGTCGTGCACTGGTTTTGCGATACTTGGGGTACCGTGGAGTTCCCGGCACTCGGTCCTGGACTCATCCGGCCGTTCCGTGAGCACCACATCGACCCGACATCCATCACCAGACACGATTTCATTGAAACCAACGGCGATAATCTCGCTGC
>MQRK01194394.1:2271-16127 GCA_001938485.1 Girardia tigrina | reverse complement strand
GTGATGTTATTGATGCAGAAATGAGAACAATACGCGGGTGTTTCCCTTGGAAAGGTGTTAGAGTAGGCGCCCGTCACCTTGCTAATGTGAAAAGCGTTTCAGTGAATTGGATACGGTCGCTTATTTAATATATGCTTAGATAAACGAGAGCACATTTGTATATATTTTTGCATTTTTAATGTGATCAAGTTTTGAACCATTTGTACTCAATTGAATATGCTCAGCTATTTCAGTGCAGAGATGACGATTTGTTAATCCAGTTGTGACATTTCAATTAATATACTGTATTGGCTTGAAAAGGCCAGGGAGTTTTTTATATATTTTAGGGTTTTAATTCGGACAATTTGTTTTGTAGCAGTCTAGAGAGACTAATGGCTTCTAGTTGAATGAGAGTGGAGTGTATAGACAGTGTAATATCGCAAGAGTAGGTTTATCCTTGGGGATGGTTTCTCATCTGAGATCAATCTACACCGATCGTTTACGGTTTCCAGCCTGAGAAATCGAATTAAACTGGAATAGTTGCCTTCAGTGAGCAGCAGGTGTTCAGACACCGCGCAAAATTGAATGATCACATTTTGTCACATTCCCATTTGTGACTTTGTGACTTAAGAAATATCTTTCTGGTACAACTGGAATGTAATGTTTCATGTCGGTTTCTCTCGGTAATCAGCAAAATTAACAACATTTTTCTACTAAAATTCGAGAATAATTGACAACATTAATGATATGAAATATACAACCGGTTGCTAACACATTTCCCTAAACTAAACTACATATAAATATTGTTAATTAAGAAATTACGGTTTATCCGTCTTTATCAGATCAAATTGAAACTGAAAGGAGGTGGTTAATACATCAAAATATATAATTAAAGGGGTGAATACAATTTGAAAGTCAAGTTTTAGTCCCAAGGATTTCATATTAAGCGTCTATTTTTACACCTGTTGTTTTACCGTGGCGGTCGCTGAGATTCTGGGTTCTTTTACTGAAATATGGTTTAGTCTCTTCTATTACAAGTATTAGGAATGAATTAGGAATGCTGACTGTGCTTGTGATCCTTTAGAACCTATATATTATTTTTCAATTTTCGATAGTTTCATCATTTACATAGTTACGGAAATGTAGAACTCGAATCTTAAAAGCCTTATCTAATCGTTATTCTTATCTCTTCTGAGGTATTCCAGGAAAGTTCTTTAGAGACCATACAAATCATTAGTCTTGGAAACATTCCTATTATCGATCACACTCTTAATTAATAATATAAATATCATATCTTCTCGTAGAATGTTTCTTTCACTATTGTTTGTTCTCAAGTATTAGTTTAAAATTGGTTGAATACAAATGTGTTGGGAATTCAATAAATTTGCTATATTTAGCGATTCGCTGCGTATTTGGAAGGGCTGTGGGAGACCGCTTCCAGTAATCAGATTGTCATCAAAATTTTGGTGCATGATTTTTACATGATTACTCATCAAATTAGAGGATGTGTAATATAAAATAAGAAAATAGTTTTTGGTCCTCCTTAACGTACATTCATTTTATAAATTAATGATAATGTCTGGATGGTGATCTTAACGGAGTAGTGGCCCTGTCCAGATAGTGACAATAGTCTATATGTATAGTCACCGCGTTCAGTAATATTGAACTCCAATGATGTAAAATCTCATGACATCACTAGGGTTCAAATTCCGGTGATTTCATATGTCATAGCATCACCGGAATGTGCAATTGCAAGGTCAATTTCAATTGGATCAACTGACCCCGGGGCATATTATATAATATTGCCTTAATATAAAAGGGGAAGATTTCCAAGTTTAATTGGTTTGCAAACTCCGATCAATATTTTATATCATAAATTTTATTATCTAGTTTGCGTTCTTTACATATAGGTATGCACAATATTTCAAATATTGCTCCAAACAATTGACTAATGTTTAAAGATTAACGAAGCATGTATTAACTTATCTTGTACAATATATAGTGTTTAGTTTTAAAAATTCTTTAAATTTATTTGTCTTTTAATATTTGGGCATTTTATCAAAAACATAATTTAATTAAAATATTTTTTCAGATATTGATTGTTACATCTCATATTTTTACAATTGCGGTTAAATCTTCGACATTAATTATCCTTGATAAATATTTTTCTCCGACAATTGCTGTTTTATTTATAATTATTGAGATAGTTAATTAATTATTCGAAGATAAATTCGTATGTATATTTATATAAATGATGGATAGAAATAGTCATAATTAATGAGGTAGGAGTCTGGGAGCTGTAGAAGCATTGCATGTGGGAGAGAGATCGTTAATAATTCAGACTTGCATGATGTATTTACTTTATCCGATGAATAAACAGATGGCAGCAGCCAGCCGATGCGGCTGTGTCGAGTCTGGCCACAGACACTGTCCCGAATCTTGATCGAATATCGAATATTTATTAAGTCTGTCAAATCAACTTGAGGCTGATGGGAGACTTTCCAGGAAATCGATATTCGATAAGTGGTAATATGATTCGATCATTTTATGTTACCTATGGGGCCACAAGAATTTGATCTTTTATAATCTCAGAGAGCTTTCTCACATATGTACCCAATATCAATCCCCGATCATATTTAGGAATTCAGAATATTTTGTTTCAAATGGGTGACCCAGTTCATAATTTGTTGTTGCATCTAGATTCTTGATTAAGAGAGTAAATTTTACACGCAAAAAATAGAATGTAAGAAGGAACTTGATCAAGTCGAATTAAGTGTTCTATAAACTCAACTGCGAGTTTTTTTATTTTAATCACTACCAATGTTGTCGTGTATCAATTAAACATAATTTTGGTTGGAAAGGGTAAATAAAGTATAATCTTTGAAGCTATAGCGAATTCATCGTCATATTTACCAATCTTGCTGTACATTTGGAACACATCTTTAATGAGATCATTAATCGGAAAGTGTATGTAAATATATAATATATAATATATATATGGATATGCGTGCCTCATATTTGTTAAACGATTTTTTGTTATATTTTAGGTTATATCTTTATCACTTATTGATTTTCTAGACTCGAGATATTGTACTATTTTCCACAATTTTCATCAGTTAAAAAACAACATTTTAGTGGCTTATGATGCGAAAACTGCGTTCTCATGACATGAATATATATATATATATATATATATATAATCTTTAAACAGTTTTTGGCTCCGATGATCCATGCTATTAACAAAGTTGTTACAGTTCTTGATAACCTATAATTTTTATTGTGATGCTTTCACATATGGCTTTATTGAGAACATCCTTAAAAAGAATATTCATTATTTGATATTAATATTTCCTGTTAATGTCCATGGCCATCTGACGGCCTACTCTCACTCATCGACGCCGTCGAATGACCGCCTACAATCACAAATTGTGGCTCTGAAGAGAGCCGTTTTACTTTCTTGCCCCTTGGATTTCAGTGCATGATAAATCGGCTAACTTTTAACCCAAATCCTAACCCTGATTCAATTTCTATGTAGATATGTAGATACACTGTTGGTGTTAGAGCGGAGGCAGTATCCCTGGGTTGGGAAATCAGTGTCTCCGGGGCAGGGGGGGAACACAACGTAATCTCACTTCTATCACCCTCGTTCCCTGACTCGCATATTCCATCATTATCATCATCCGTATAATTAAGTTCGGAAGAGTCAAGATCAAATCCATTTTTTCCTTGAGTTGAATATGCATGGAACACTCCGGCAGTATAAATTAAGCTAACTCTCATTACGATAGTTGATCCAATCCACAAATGTCTTTCAAATGATTTGTTCATATATGAAACTGATTTTATCCAATTAAATTAATTATCATCTTCACTATCTGAATGCATAACGTGACGGTCCATGCATTGAGCCTTTGAAACAACGACCTTTGAATCTGTAATATTCACAAATCGGTTTTTTATCATAAAGATGCTCCATATAGATTTGATCGTGAAGATTCTGTGTGATATATCTTTCAATGCAATAATATCATCATCGGTTGGTCCACACGAATCATCATCACTCTCAATTTCACCAATAGTTTTAGAACAACTGAGTTGAAGTTCATGCTTACTGACACTCATGTGTTCCACTTCTTCTGTCTCAATTTTCGTAACGTTTGCTTGATCCAATTCATGTAGTAAGGTATTGACTGAAAAAGTATCTGCTTCGACGTTGTCTCCACAACGTGTAATGAAAATTTCCACTGGGATTGACTGATCAATAACTATCCAATCATCCGATCGAGAAAACATGTTCCGTTTATCCATCAAACACACCGAGTTCATATATAACATAAAGCAATTCCAATTCCCACAATTTTTATTATCAAAATAATTCATTAAAACAAAATCATCTCAATTAATCACGTACACAGAAAAATTTTTTGATAAACATTATTTGACGTTACAAATTTCATCAAAAAATTTGAATTATTATTATTTTTTTCTTTTTTTATATTATTTAATTTTGAGCCATTTTCGCATCTTTTTTTATTTAAATTTTTTTGAAACAAAATTCATTTTACATTAGTGACGACTTAAAATATACAAATGAACAGATTAACAAAAACAATGGGAATTATTGTTCCATTTTTCAGTTTTCTCATTTTAACAAATACAATGCAAATTAGAAATCAATTTTACTTTAATTAAAACACTTTTCAAATAATTGAACCGGGCCATGAAACAACTTTCAATTGAACGGGACCTTACATTGATTTGGACAGAACAACGGCGTCTTAGTGAGAGACAATAGTGAGTGAATATTAATTTATGGAAATGAGGATGTCCCCGCATTTCAGTCTGCCATTTTTGTGAGATGATGAACCAGATACATTTGATCATTATGGGCCTGTAAAGGACTTCTTTATGAAGACTGAGATCTAATGAATTCTGTCGCAGCATCACGAGATAAGGTAACAGGTAAGGTAAATTATCCTTGGTATTTGACAATATCCGGGTAGTTTCCACCAATATATACAGAAAGTATAAAATTGTCATTATATATTTCGTCAAGATGATTTTTGTTCTTCAATTTTTTAAATTTTTATTTTTGGGGTTGTCTTCGATATGGGCAAACCATGCCAATCGAACATACACTATGTGTATAGATACACTCGAATAAAACATGACAAAGGAAATTTTTCCGATGCAAAATGGTTGTCCAATGTCTTGTTATCCACTGACGAGTTGTTTGTTTTCCGTTTTATCAATAGACATTCACAGAACTGTCGCTCATAATGTAAATTAAAATCCTTTTGTAGAGCAGAAAACTTTTTTTGCAATGAACGAGGTTCTGCTCTTACAACATAACTTTTGGTCAATAACTTTACTCATTCAAATCTGTTGGGGATTATCATTAAAACAGGTTTTAAGGCAGCAATCTATTTTAAATGAATGAGTTTGACACCTGTGTAAATTATTTTTTTAACCAGATTAGCTTTAAATCTACAAAACGTTTTCGATTTATTTGAAAATAACCTTTTCACTCTTGATGAGATTGAAAACAAGCTTGATCTATTTCCATAAGTACGCCTCTTAAATGCATCATTAACAATATGATATTATTTATGATCTGTTTGTGCTATAAAATGTTTTATTCTTTTAAAAATTTCTTAACTTGTGTTTATGTATGTATATATATTATCCATATACTTATGTTATGCTGTTTTTGCTTGTTTCTGAACTTTATTCTTCAAATGTTCCCGAAAAATATTCAATCCTTGATCGGGTATTCTCAAATCAGAAGACATATTCCAAACTCTGTGAACTAAGCCTCTTATCGTAACCTCTCCGTATTTTGCTTAATAAAATCTTTTGGTGTTGTATAGCTTGTTTCTTGTTGTTTTATATATTCATTTTCATGTACAAATTTATCCTAGTGTCAAGAATATCTAGAAAATCAAGTTTATTATTAATTTCCAATTTTGTAGTATTCTATTTGTATTTATGAATGATTATTATTGATGATGACGTAAGGAAACTCGTCAAAACATTCTCTGTGATTTTTTTGCAAAATGTTTTAATTAAGTTATTTATCTATTATTTACAGATGCATTATAATTTTATATTGTAAAATTAATGAACATGTATTTTTTCTAGAATATATTTTTGTTCGCACATATTTTTAAGTTTAAAAGGGGCTACGTGACAAAGACATTTAAGAAGCATTGAATTGGACTATTTATTTTTACATTAATCTATGTTGTGACGTTTAAGATTTGTAATAAATATTGTAGATAAGATATTATGGAAATGTTATTCTTCAAATGTACGAGTTTTGAGACTCTTGGCACAGTTCATACAGAGCATTAGCTTCAATGAAAATATATCACTCAATGAGTGATTTGCATAAACACTTTATATTTATTACTTACAAATTTACTTTTATATTTCATCTCAAAAAACAGAATTTTTATTTGTAAAAAGATTATTTCTTTGTATATATTATAATGTAATTATATTTCCATTTGTACAGATTCCGTTTACCGCTTATCTCGCGTGGACGTTACGACAAAGTTACACAGAATTTGTTGACATTCAAATCCATTATTCTTTCTATATGTTTATCTATCTGTTAGCAATATTTGTCAGTTTCACGAATCAATTTCACAAATGGTCACACACTTATTACGGGTTACCGCGATGGGTGGTCTTTCTGCAGGTGAGTTTTGATTGATAATTCGTTCTGTTGTAACGTGCTTGACTGTCCGGGACTACGGCGAGTCGTGTACTGGCGACCAGCTTCACATTGTCCGCTTCAAATTTATTATCAAACATTAATTTTTCGAAAATAACTAGTAAACAAATAATGATTTGTCCAGCTTAGATCGTGGCATACCTGAACGATATAAAGTAATCGCTTTAATGCATATTTGGATAGATGTCTCATTGATAGCGTTTGATCACATAATCCTGATGCTTGTGTCTCTCCGACCTCCACTGTAACGGAACATAAATCAAATATTGTATATGTATTATTATTATAAAAGGGAGATTATACTAAAAGTGAAAACTCAATTCCTCTTTAATTAATATAACTATATCGTTTTAAAAAAATATAATTATCAAAAAATATTTTTGTAAGTAATTTCACAATTATAGAAATATAACTTGTTAATAGAACTCACACATTGTTTAGGGAGCATCCATTAAGGACGTCCCCTTCTAAGGGGGGAGGGGGTCACCACAATGGGGACATTTGGGGACAATAGGGAGGGGGGTCCAATTGTTAAGGGGACATCCACCAGCAGAGCCTTTCATTAAAATCTAATGTTAAATTTCAGCTATTGTTTATCTTGTCATTTTTGTAAGATTTTCTGTTAGAGATTGATATAATACTCAAAACACCTGTTATCTGAATTCTATTTTCCCAATTCTTTTATAATAATTAAGTCATTTATTTTTTCTTTAGGAATTATGTACATTTTCGTTATTTTAACAGTATTTGATTTTTTTATTCCATTTTTTAATATGTGACTTAAATTACAGCCAAAATAAAATTATATACAAGCTAATCTTTAAAGCCAGAAATTCAATGTTCTATACATTCTTCTGAATATAAGGGAAATCTGTTTTCAGGGGGATGTCCCCCGGGGGGTGTCTCATAAAAAGGGACATAAAGGGACAAGAGGGGGAGGGGTCATATATGCTCATTTTTTATAGGACGTCCTTAATGGATGCTCCCTTACAATTTTTATTAGAAACAAATCGAAATAGACACCTTTCTTGATTGAAATAAAGTGTATTTTTAAATTCTTCTTGTTAAGAGCATTGAGACAATTATTATTTGAACATTTATTATTATCCGATTTAGAGTCATCTCAACTCTCAGAAGATCGTTCACAGTTTGACATCATTCTAATTGGTTTTGATTTCTTTATTTTTCATAGATTATTCAAACAATTTTTATAAATCTTTTTAGTCATTTCAATATAAGAACTCAAAATAAATAAAAATATTTTATCAAATTATAAAAAATGAGTTAAATTTAAATTTCATTATATTAAACTTGTAAACTAGGGTGCGACTTGTACCACGCCCGTGTCCGTGTCCGTCATATAATTAATATTTGATTTTTATCAATTATGTTGTTTTTGCCATTTATTTTTAAAATACCGTTAATAATAACACGAAGAAGAAACTACGCTTAAATTACATGAATCTGGGAGAGACGCAATCTGCAAAATTATTAAGAGAAGAAAGAATTTAATTTTTAATCCTCTTGTTAAATGAACTTTATTTCTTGTAAATGAGTATACTTTGTCTAACCAAGTCATTGACATCCTTTCAAAATGGATGGAGAGTATGAAAATTCTAGAATTTGAAAGATATGTTGCTGAAATTGATTGTAATCCTATCTCCAAAGTTCCGGATTGATTAATTCGATTAATGAAAATAATATTCAAGGAACGCTGTAAGGGAAGCTTTTGTGGAACGAAATTTTAATATTCACAAAAGGATTCACACAGCTTTAGTAGCCAGACTAAAGGAAGGTATTGTTGAAGATATGATCTTCATTCATAATCATCCTTATAAAAAATAATAATAAAATAATACTTTAAAAAATAATAAGTCAAGATTTAAAATTCTATTCGAACAATCTAATTCAAAAACCCCTGTAGTTATCAAACTACCTTCAGGGTAGAAGAGATGCTTCCCAAGAAAAGAAAAAACAACAATAATATCATATCCGTTTTATCTAACAGAATCTTTCATGATTTACGGTCACCATGAAAATCGTCCAGTTCCTTCTATAGTTTAATGATAGCTAATTATTGAGGATTCATTCCATCTTCATCTCCAAAATAGTAAATTCCTATACTTTCAGTTTTGGTAGGATTTTCAGGTTGTTTTCTTATAGGAGTTTTTGGTTCACTTTTACATGTTATAAGGTTTTATCCAAAGAATTTTATTTATGTCACTTAACATAGAAGAATTTTTTAATAAGTTTTCGAATTGTTTAATGTTATCTTCATTTGATTCCCAAAATCCTCTACTGCTAAGATTGGTGTTTCTGGGTACTTTTTACAACTATTAAGGGATGACACTTATTATTGTTCTTATTTTTTAATGTGTTTACGTCCTGATAAGACATTTTTCGCCATTAAATCGAAAACGACTTTACATTTTCATTGATAGAATGAAGAGTCTTATATGAAATAAATAAAGCAAGATAATGTCACTAAAATCGAAACAATCAATATATTAAAACTACCACCATCTGTTCCAAACAATCATACACGTTGCACGACCAGGCAAAAAACAATAATGATTTTAATAACCCAAATAAACGATCAGTACGTTCACATCATTATGTACTATAGGATATTGAACCTTTTGAAGTTCATCTTTTGAAATCTATAGTGCCTATATGCAGGATGGTCAGTTAATCGAATGTATTATACCAAGACGAAATCCATTACCAAGTAGAATAATGGTAGTTTGTAAGACTTATTATTTCAAAGGATAAGTTAAAAATATTTTTGCAACTATTCGTAAAAGGTCCAAAATAGGGACTGTCATCTTTTTAAAAATAATGTTTGAAGACTACTATGGTAGAGTATTAGCTTTCATGTAAGACCCTTCAACAACCGAATGGTGTATCTCTAATAAAGTTTCTTGGGAAACTCTTATTATTTATTTATGGTTTTTTATAATCCAATTGTACAAGTATTAGGAAGAACCTGTATGAGTCTATTGAAAAATAGTCAGCAATATTTGGTATTACTTTATAATACTGAAAGTGAGTCAACTATTTTGGCATCGTTATATGCGTTCAAAATGAGTGAAGATGAACAGTTAATTGAAAGGTACCGACGGTGTATATGATGAGAAAACAAGCGATAAATAGCAGTAGTGTATATTTGGTGCATCTCTAGTGCTTGTGGTCAGTGGAAAGACTAAGTGTATATATGTCACACAAGTTTGTACCAATGAATTGATTTCTGGCAGAAGATTATCACTTGAGTACGTCTCTCTAAATTAGATATGAAGCATCTTTTATCAGCTCATGAAATGGCTTTATAAATAATAAATGAATGGAGAATTTAATGCTATTTTACTCTTTTCTCTGTTAAAGATAACTTGCACATATTCTTAAATGTAATATTAACCACAAATAACTCCTAAAAGTGGTCAGGATATACTTACTACATCAGAATCAAATTCAGGTCTCAGTTTGCAAACAAGAGTATTTTAATCAAGACATTGACAGTATTAATATTAGTACATCTGTTATAACATTAACTTGATCCTATAATATTGTTCTCTAATCATCGATATTTGCGTCATTAACACGTAATGTCATTGAACATTTTCACGCACTTGATGGATAAAAGATTGTCATTGATTGAACCTTTGATCGTACAGAATGGAGGCAGATGACAGAAACACAAGGACATTTCGAGAATATCATAAAATTATATTAGAATCTTTTAATAAGTACAATATATAAATGTTGATCCAAACTTGCCTGTCTAATTAAAATTCTGACTAACTAATATTCTCTTCATTCTTTCACATAATCTCAATTACAGAAGAATAGATCTTGTTAACATTATATTTGACTCAGATGCATATTTCATCACAAATTGCTGTTTAAGAGCTTCATTCAATAAACATCTGTGATCTAACGACTCGAAGAAACAGGACCAAGACCGAATAATTATATACAAATGAAAATCATAAATAAATTTATTTATATTAACGAACAGTAATAATAAATTTTGTTTAAATATCACATTTACCATGCTTTGTAATGATTCCAAATTGTTAAAAGGCTAAAAAGAGTTATTACAAACTACGAAAGTAACCATTTCAAATCTACATGAAAAAAACTTTTCAATAAGAAAAATTGCTAAGATGCTTCAAATTTCTAAATTTACGGTCTATGATAACATGAGAAAGATACAATCAAAAATAAAACTGAAAAAATCAGAAGAATGGGAAGACCAAAAATTACGGACTCCAGAGATTACGTACTCATTTGGTATATACGAATAATGACGTTAGGATAAATGAAAAATTAAGACGCCGTTAAACTTTTCTGTCGTACAAGAACAAAAATTTGTTATATTAAGTCGTATGGATAAGTGGCAGAAGAATTCGGCTGAATCAAAAATACCTTGATCAATGGTATTTATCTCTAAATAATTCCTTCAAAAAAATGGAACAAGGTTATCACAAACAAGATGTAAAACAAAAATTAAACGCAAAAACATGTTTAGTAATACTGAGATTTTTTTACGCTAGAAGTTAATGTATAAAATAAATTAACAGAAGACACAATACACACAGTCAATATATCAGAAATTATATATTTATGAAGAGGAAACATGTAAATTACAAATCACAGTCACTTCTAAAAAGATTGTTAACTGATGACTTTCTGTACGAATTTCTAAAAAGGAAAACAATGCGGGGTTATAAATAGTATAATTGAGCATTAAAAGTATGGAAGTCTACTTTTTCCATTTCATTAAGAAAAAAACATCACCAATCATTTATCATTTAAACGATGCAAAAAATCCCGCTTCAATTCAATTTTTCCCGCATTTCCCGCTGTTTTACAAAATTTCCCGCACGGTCTGGCACCACTGACTTAAATTAAATTCATTTTTAACAATTTTATAAATTTTTTATTATTTTGATTTTTATAAAGAAATAGTTAAAATACTTATTTTTAATTAATGTTTTTAGAAATTAAATATTTTACAATGATTTAGAAAAATTGTTTGAATAATCATGATTAAAAATAGAAATTAAAAACCAATTAGAACGATGACAAATGGTGAAAGATCTCCCGAGAGTTGTGAGGACTCCAAATGTGATAATAATAAAAATTTTCAATGTTCTTAACAATTATTCTTTTTTTCTACATCACAATCTTATGGTTTCTTGGTTATCTGAAGAAGGATTCAAAAATGGTCTCAACATTAATGGACAATGTAAAATCTAATTTGCTTGCTCCAATGGATGGGTATTTCCTGGCCGGGGCAGGGAGTATAGGTACTGTGAGATTGACGCATATTCATCAAACATTAATTTTGGTTGAGATCAGATTGTTCAGTTAAATTACGCATATGCGATTCAGATTCTCGGTCAACGATATTATTTATTTGAAAAAACGAAATATTTTATAAAATAAATGCTCTAGTAACAGATAAATTATTAATGATAATCAATTTGATATCTCCTATCGACGGCTTCCAGAGCTATTGTCTGGCGCGTGTCGCAGACCATCCCCGAATGTGATCATAATTAATTAATGTTGAGTTGTGATCGATCAAATATTTGTTTGATAGAAGCGGGCGGTGAAGACTGATTGCGATTGTTAGATGATGCTTGTGTAACACGTGTTCATTCTCCATCAGGACTGGCACATAATTCTACCAAGAAAACACCATAGAATCCATCACGTGTCTCCCCACGAGACGTACTACTGCATCACAACCGGCTGGCTCAATTATCCCCTAGAGAAGATCCAATTCTGGCGGTTCCTCGAGTCGATCATTGAGGCCGCCACCGGCTCCAAGCCGAGGTCAGACGACATGAAGTGGGCTCAGAAAACTTAACTGAACAGCCTTCAAAAAACAATCGATATTCTAGAGAATACTTTCGAATTATTATTTTCCACTGTCATTTTGCTTTTTTTTCATCGAATTGATTGAAATAAATTTTGATTGATTGGAATTGTTGTGTTACTGACTACCGTGGCGGCGATCACCGCTCCAGCAACACCGGCCGAGCGGGCGAGGAGTACCGAGGAGTGCTCGCGCGAGAGATTCGGTTAGATTTTGCTTTTGATACACTTTTGATGTCCGTTTATCTGTATATAGGACTCAATATTTTAGTAACAATTATATCACTTTGATTAATCGATGTATTATTATTATTATCATCATAATTATTATTATTACACGATTTTTGGACCGGTCCAGATTTTCTATTAATACGTCATTTATTTATTATTAATTATTATTACTATTATTATTGATATTATTGTCATGGAATCGGTGACTATTTCAATTCATTGGTCGCTATTAAGTATTATTTGGAGTTAATGATTTTTGATCAAATGAAATGGATTGAATCTTGAACTTTGATCTGTTGATTGCGATCTTAAATGATTTTTGTACTTTCGGATACAGTGTAAAGTGACGTTTTACTGTCTCTCTTTTTGAGAAATATATTTCGTGGGTGTTCATTTATTGAGTATTTGAATAAATGAGTATGAACCGAAGACTGAATATCTACAACAATGCTGGCGACAATAATTATTACTGCGGACACAGAATAGAGGGCCTCAACAGCTGCTTGATTCACATTCGCTAGGTGTGATGCAGTGCTGATGCAACTGTGTCACGGTCTGCTGGAGTGGTCAACTGCGACTGTGTGCTGAGCGCTCCTATTGGTGGACTGTGTGCTTCTGTTCACTATTGTGATGGTAATAATCGATAAATTCTACTGCATCACTGTCGCAGTATTGAATGTGAACAAGTTATTGTAGAAAATACTCTTAAATTTTTATCGTAAATCTGTTTATTGATTTTAATTGCTAAAGTTTCTTTTGTTGGTGTCTGAGCGTCTGTTTTCCCTACGCTGAAGTAGACAATGATAACACTTACTTCTATTATTCTTTAATGCTGTACAAATACAAATTTTTGTGCATGAATTTATTTTAAATCAATAACAATTAATCTTCAAAGTACAGTCCATCGTTTTCGAATACTTTTTGCCAACGATCTACAAGCATTCGGCTCTGGTCAAAATACCATTCCGGCTGCTTCGAATTGAAGAACTCTTGACATGCTTGTTCATTTTCATCGAATGCTTCG
>MQRK01194377.1:25520-53628 GCA_001938485.1 Girardia tigrina | reverse complement strand
AACCCATTTATCAAGTTTCTTGATTTTTCCAAGTTGTTTTAAATGATCCAGGACTGTTGAATGACTAATGCCCAACCCATCTGCAAGTTCTCTGATTATTGTACGGGGATCTGTTTCCAACATTGTCCTCAAATTGTCGTTGTTCACAGCAACTGGACGACCAAGACCTTCTTCATCTTCAAGGTTTTCATCTCCATCAGAAAATTTTCAGAACCATCGTTGTGCGGAACCACTGTGCACTCAGAAGCTGTTCCCTTGCCAAACGCTTTATTGATAATGCGAGCCGTTTCTGCTGCTTTACGACCCAGTTTAAATTCGTACAAGAAAATTGCTCGAATTTTAATTTTTTCCATCATTAATTTAGCACCGTAAATATTCTAAAAAATAACAGCAATATGTTAATAATGGCCATAGGAATATACAGCTAGGCATAAGATTTCAAATAATATCTAACACAAAATGCATTTAAACTTATATACATATCAAAGTAGATAAACAAAGTATAAAGCTCAAAAACTGCCATTATTTTTCGACCAACCTAATATTTAAAATTATATTTATTTACAATCTCTTATAAACAAATGTTTATAATACTTATAATATTATAATATTTTTAATGTTTCCAAAGTTATCATATTTTTCTGATGTTTTTGTTAGAATTTGTGTATGATATTGAACATTTTTAGATCAGACCAACTTCTAACAAAAACATCAGAAAATATAATCTATTTGGAATCATTATAAAATATTTCAGTATAAATTTATGTTTAAAAAAGATTGTTAAGAAGAATGAAAGAAGTTTTAAAGAAACTACAAAGTTATGGTTAAAAATTTCTGATGAGCTAAAAGATGGATCGATCCTCCAAAATAAAAAATATAAGAATTTACGAATTTATTTATTCCTTTTAAAACTTATTTTTATTCCAAATTTTCTATATATTTCGGAATAACACTACAAAAATAAGAATACATATTTTTTTTATTTTTATATATTTTTAACAATTTTTTTCTTTTTTTTCCGAAAACCATTGAAGAATATATTGAAAATAAATATATTTTAAATGATTATCTAAATTTAGACGGAAAGAATTATGTGTTTTTAATTTGGGAAATAATATTTTAATGTGAAAACTTTCCCCCATTATATAACGATTTGGAATTATGACTTTAGTGCAACATAAGATTGGATTTTAATTTTTAAGTATTATTAAATCAAAAGGTAATTATGGGAATCATATTTAATCGATTAATCCCTTCAACAAAATCACGTTAAATAATAAAATATATTTTTTATTTTAAGTACAATCGTAATTATAAATAATATTCTCCAATTTTGATTATAATTTAAGAGGATCAAGCGAAGATCATATAATGAAGTGTACTTTATTATTTTCTCTACTACGACGGCAGAAAAACCCTTCCATGGATATTTGGAAATGTTTTCCATTTGAAGGTGTTTTGAGGATCAGATTTTCAATTAATTTATCTTAATACAACCCGGTCCCAATTTTCAGATCCTTACTGGATTAAATACAAAGTTTGTATTAAAACTAAAATAAAGTGTTTTTTTTATGATTTATTAAATTTAAATTAAAGTTTGATTTTATCCCAAGAAGAAATAAAAAATATATTATAATTTTTAAAATAAAAATGAGAAAAAAAATTATTATATAAATATTTTTATAAAGATTCTTTTAATTAACATTACACTATTATTATATTATTATTTTAATTAATAAATAATATAAAGCCAAAATTTTTTGTAAAATTTGATTTTAATTGGAAAATATTTTCAAATTAACAGCAAATTTTACACCAATTAAAATTTGAGAAAATTATTATTTGTACATATTTCAAACCCGGAAAGCATTTTTTTCCATAAATTAATAACAAGAAATATTCATCAAGATTTAATCAATAAAATAAATATTGATTTCTAGAAAAAAAAGAATTAATTGATTGTTAAAAAAAGAAAAAAAATAGCAAAAAAGAAATATTTTTTATATTAACAAAAAAATAATTATTTTTTAAATAATTTTATTTTATTTTATTTTTTTCACAAAAATTTTTTTAAATAAATAATGATAAAAAATATGAATTTATTTTTATTATAATTTCTCGGCCATTTTTTGATTTTTAAAAAATAGACAAAATAATAAATAATATTTCAAATAGAAAATAATAAATAAATCTTACTGGACAATGTATATCACAGGAATTCGGTGATTCTTTACATGCTTTAGAACACTGAAAAAAATAATAATAATTAAAATAATATTAAAAATATCAAAAAAAACCTGATCTTTTTTCTCTTTCGATTTCAAGAAGTTCTTCAAGCAGATCACCTGGCATTGAGCGGCCGCAAATGTTAAATCCTGATAAACATTTGTCAAACTGATCACCGTTTCCAACATGATCAGTATCAAACAAATCGAAAGAAAATATAAAGAAATTTTATTTTCATTCATCAATACTTCAAAACATGAAAATCAATGATTGATCAAACAGAAAAAAAATCCCCAAAAAATCCATCAACCCCCCATCAAAAATAGCAAAAAAAAAGAAAAAAAACGATGGGTTTTAATAATTTCGTTGCAGTTTCAAATATTGAAAAAATGGAACAATTTTTTATTATTTTATTTAATTTTCCAAATAAAATAAAAATAAATTTTTAAAATATAAAATTCAGAAATTTTATATTTTTGTGTTTTCTTACCTTTATTATTTATTTTGAAATAAGTCGATTGTGATTGGTTGGAAATGTATTTGTCAATTTGATTGTTGCTTTTGGATTTCTTGTGCGTGTGTGTTTATTTGTGTGTGTGTATGTGCGCGTGTGTGTGCGTGTGATCATGCGTGACAAGCCGATGTCACTTTTTTCTGGTTACTTGACTCGGTGTAAAATTTTGCAAATTTGTGTGTTATAATTTTTCCGATGGATCTTTTTTCGGTTTTTTTTCGCTTTTTTTTTTCTTTTTCCATCCAAAAACGATGAGACCGGCGTTCTGTTTAAATGATTTAATTTTACTTTTTTTCTAACCTCAACTAATTGCTATGTGATAGTTTTCACACTACATTTTGTCCGGGAAGGAGGGAGGCCGGCGAGAGAGGAGGGTGAGAAGAGGAGAATGTTGGTGGAAAATCGACGAGAAAGAGGAAAGAATTGGTGTTGAAAAATGTTGGAGTCGGTTGATGTTTTGCAACAATGTTCGGTTTGTGTCAACATGAAATCGGTCAATTAAAACAAAAAATACACGGATTTTATTCTTAGGATTTTATATTTTTTTATTTCATTTAATATTTTATTTATTGGTTGAAGCATTTTGAAATGGTTTTCGATTGAAGCGAGAAAAAAAGACATTGAAAAATAATAATTGTTAAACGAAAATTAGAAAGTTCACAACTGTCATGTTTTAATTGATACGAGAAAGTAATCATACTAATTATCAGATATTATTTTGTTTAACTGAAGTCCGTTAGACAAAATATTATATTTTCTTGTTTTAACGTGTTAACGGTGTTGAACATTCGGTTCAAGTGCTTTCATAAGAATGATATATGAATCAAACTACAACAAAAATTGAAATATCTCATTAATAAATTATTATTTATTTATATTTTTTAAATAAAAGATTATCGTTAGTCATTTCGTATGTAGAAAATAATTTATATTTTTCTATTATTGTGTCTCTAAAAGTTATAAATCAATCATATTTTATTATAACGCTCTTCGAAACATTTTCTTTTAGACAATAAAATATTATTTGCTTTTTGGGGGGTGGAGAAAAATGTTTCATGATTTTTTATTCATTAAATTTGATTTATTTATTTTATTTATATTTATATTATCCTGTGATAACAAAACGAAAACATTCTTGATTTATAATACAAAAGTCGATGAGTTTTTTTCTGGATATTTTACTATCGGCGAAATGTTTCCCTTGGGAAACTCTTGTTGTATCATCTTGAACATTTTTACAACCAATTTTGAGAATTATTTTGGTTTTTATTTTCAAAGTACAAATACGATATTTTGAAAATATGTAATTTATATTATTTTATTCTATTATATTGTTTATAATACTCAAATGTTTGAAATGGATTTTAATGGTTCAAATCACTGACAAACTAGCATCACTAAGGAATGACAATATTTTAATATAATTTAATATTATTTTTTATGTTTTACAAAGATTTATCTATTTTTATCGAAATTTTATTACTACTTTCTAGAGCTATTGAGGAGCATACTTCAAAAACACTTACCAGTTTATCAATTTAGGGTTTTTATACCCTTTTAATTTTGAACTGTTTTTGTCCAAACTGTTTTACGTGTATGCTTCATTATCAAATAGTTAAAGTAATGTGAACACAATTAGCTTTAGATAATTGATAAAAACAACATTAATAAACCAAAAAGAAGAGAAATACTTTTACTGATTTATATAAAATCAGAAATTAGAAAATTGATAAACATCTAATTTATATATTATTTTAATTATACTGCAAAATTTGGTAGCAGGATTGGGGCCCGTTGACCGATTAATATGCATTCATTTCCTGAAATACGACGGGTGATCCAAAAGTAATAATAATCAATAATAAACACGATGAATATTGTCGTGTTCCCTCCTCTAGATAACATTTTTGTTAGCTCCGAGCCCCCATCCGTTTTTAGAGTTCAACTCCAACTCTTATGCATTACTTATTCCTTTCGACAATTGTTCACTGTGTGAGGGAACAGATACGCCTCATCCGCGCACATCAACCAGTTGTGTGTGCTTTGGAGTGCCTTCGGGTTCGAACCAGTAACTAGTATTGCCCGACTGATAGTCTCAGTGTCCAAAGGCGTTGATTTTGTTTCACGTTATAACTAAGTATTTTTTGTGTTAGTTTATCGATTAAATAGGACGGAGAGAGCCTTCAGAAAGCAAACGTCGGTCGAACGCGTGCCCCTGGCATGCTACAGTCGATCTGCGTCACCTCCAGAAGGTTCTTCGTCCCTACTACGAGAATTTCTATTATTTTACTTTACAACTCCTCTTTAATATTCCGACTGTTACATGGACGCATTTACTATTTTATATTTTAGCAAAAATTTCTATGACTACCGTTAATTAGATTCTGGGCTGGGGTAACTATAAAATTTTATCTATAACTTTTACTGTTAGGGTAAATTAGTAAAATAGAAATTTTCATATTTAACAATAAATGAAGAAATAAATTATTTATCAATGAGTGTCTGAAAAGAAAGAAAACAACTAAAATCAATAAATAAGAAAATACATAGTCCAAGTTTATCATTAACCGAAAAATTCTTCGGAGAACTGGGTATGAGTTACATATATAAAAAACAATCAAGTAAATTAATGATAAAAAATATGTTGTTGTCAATTTTTGCAATCGAGTGAATTATTGCGTAACTGTAATTTAAGTGTGAAGTTGAATCCACGAATATTTCTCAATAAATCTTATTCTCGAATTTATTTGTTATTGTGCATGGACTATTGGTAAATTTTATTATTGTGGGTTAACAATCATTCGGGTCTAGGAAATCTAATTCTTCACCGACGATGGAGGACTCGAGATATTCTAACATTTACCATAATGAATATGAAGTTCATTATTTACGCATCTTCATTTCGTTTTTTAATTTTGAACACAAGAAGGCCAGAACATCATCATAAGTTGTACTCATCTCTTTCGAGTTATAATAGACGCAAAAATAGACCGTCCTTACATTCAGGGACTACAAAATAGTCCACATATGTTCACAAATATCTACGATTTGTAAACGAAACCCTTTGGGCACAACTTATCTCGACTCTCTGAATGGCAGACAATATCTACATTTATTGGAGTGGAATAATAACGTACACCTCTACCCGTTTAATTGAATGAAATGAATCAATATTTTTATTTACAAGTTTGAACTGCACCTCCGATCTAATGATAGCCCAATTACCTACAAGTGGGTAATCGTTTATCTTATTCCAGATTCCACGCTTGCAACTATCCGGCTCGTTTACTTCGCAATTGCCAGGATGCAGCTGCCACTCTTATCAATCCTCCGACGTCCTGGATATCTATAGTAGAATCATCACGATCGTTTGTCGGTGCATGTGGACTTAGTAATTTACTTATTGTTCGGCCGAAATTTAATCATTGTTTATCCAGGATGATTCGGATTTCGCCTCCAAAGATGTCTCGAAATGAGATGATGGCTGAATCACCATGATTCATAGTCGGTAATTAATTTTGCTAATTAATTAGGATTTTATTCTGGTTTTATTGGCTTCTTTAAGGGTCTCTAAAAGGTCGCGCAACATCCTTCGATCAACTCCGAGCTCACAATCCCTCTCAAGGCGCGCTCACAGAATCCACCGGACTTCATCGCCTCGTCGACGCACAGGGTACACTTAAACGTAACGCGAATAGTCGAGTTTGACTTATCCCAAATTTCACGACAATTCTGTGCTCGCGGATGGTGCAATGAACGGAAGGGTTCTAGCGTAAGATGTAAATGTCGAACGTAACAATATAGTAAAAATAATAATTTATTTTTCTACATAGTATTGGGACCAGTTAGTTCTTCCTTCGAGTCAGCCTCGGGCATATTCATTGCACCGGCAACGAAGCAAGCGATGAAAAAACTCCTTAACTCGAAAAAACTAAAAATAAAATATTATAATGATAATTTATAATTAATTAATTAAAAAAGAGAAACTTTTAATTGGTTTTGACCCTTGGATCCTGTCGATTTGAATATTTTCTTGAGAGAATTTGATGGCCTGATTTGTTGACGTGGGTTTGATCGGAATTTCGGCCACCTCTGGGTGTTTTCTATATGAGGACTGTTGACTTATTGATGGATGATTGAAGGTTGATTGTTAGAATTGTCCGGTTATGGGCTTTGTGAAATTTTTGTGTAAAAGGAAACTGTATAAATTCATTCGAATTTATGCAGTTGATTAGACTTTTTCATTGAATAAATTTTATAAAAATGTTGTTTTGTACTTAGGTAATGTTTAGATCTTCTTTCTTTTTTTTTGAAGTTGATGGAGGTTTGGGAACCTCCTCAAGGCTGCCGATCTGTCGATAGATAACGTTAGGGGCTTATAGTTCCTGCCGAGATTATTGACGATCAGGTAGGGAATATGAACAGGTTGTGAAGTAATTTGATGACTGCCGATCTGTTAATAGATTAACGGCAGGTACTTATAGTGCCTGCAGAGACTATTGACGATCTGGAAGTTTGAGAAAGTTTCATTTCTAGAAAAGAATTCGTTTCTCTCAGCCTCCATCAATTATTTTTTTTATTTTTATTTTTTTTATTTGTAATCCACTCATCGTCCTTATTCAGCATGAATAGAAAATATAACGGAAGCAAAGAGCAACAAAGTGAACTACTGTTGGAGTTGCAGAAATGGAAAGGAGAATGTGCCAAGCTGAATGACGAATTGACGAAGAGGACAACCGAATTTGAGGACTACAGAAAGCATTCGGTTCATCCATCAATTCATAAACCGGTTGTGGACAAATATTTGTTAGGTCAACAAAAAATAAAGTCCTTGCAAAACGAGGTCACCGAGATAAGAATTCAGCAAAATATGTCCAGCTACTACAAGAAGGTGATCGAAAAGGTCTTAGAAGAGCAACCGGAAATAATTATAGAAACAGCAAGCAAGATTGGATCAAATATGGAAAAGAAGCCTCTGGTGACGAATCCAAACATTTATGGGTCAATTATGAAAGAGGATATGGCATCACCTTCTTCTGGGGTGCTCAGCAGATCCCAGAAGCGGTTGGAGCAGAGGAAGCGAAAGGCTCAAAGGTTTCAACAGGCCAAGAATGAGCTGCAAGCTGTTTTTAAAACCAGTCGTATTGAGGTTGACGTCCAAGATGGAAAGACGGTAATCAGAAATGCCACTAGTCAAAGAGAGTCTTCTGATTTTGATACCTCGCATCAAATTTCGTTGTTTTTTCCAACAAATAATTTCCAAGAGACTATAGAACAACAAGAATGAATGGAATTTAAGTCAAAACTTGAAACCCAGAAGGAGAATCGTGACCGCCTACAGTTTCGCTCTATCACAACTGGTAAAGATGAAGAGTTTGTCAATCTATCAGATTTGGATGATTAGGGACGATAGGTGGATTCCCTTTGATTAGCATTTTCTTTTGTTATATTTTAATAAAACAATGTCAACATATAATGTGTTCATGTTCTTTTAAATTTAATCTCTGATATTAAAATGATATATTCATAATAAGAAATATAATAATCAAATAAAAAAAACATGTTGAGGAAAAAATAAGATAATCATTAATTAAATAGAAGTAGGATAAGCCAACTTTAATAGACTTAATATATTTAAATATAATGCATTTAAATATAAATATAGCTTCATCAACTTCACTGGCGAGATAAAAGGGCCAGATGGGGTTGATTGGGTACGATATGGATCTCTAATAAGTGTGAGTTAGAGACACTTAGCGGAGAGACATATCTAAATAATATGTTGGGACGAAATAAACTTAAATGCTAAAGCATACCATGAAACAAATAAATTTAATTAATAAAATTAAAATAATAATATAAAATCCAACACTTATAATATCACACCCAACAATAGTCTCCTAAGTCTACACATTTAGTATGTCTCTTTTCTAAACATAAAGTTCCCTTAGAAAAAAATTCTTGATCTTAACCATCAAAATAATCCCCAACAGTGGTTATCACGTCCCTATCGTCGTCAAATTTTTAGCCTCAGAGGTATTCTTCTGAGCCGAGGAAAGTAAAAGAAGTCATTGGTGGCTAGATCTGGTGAATAGGGGCTGTTACACAAGTTCAAAGACCGCTACAGCTCTGTGAGTCGCTATGTTGTTTTCGTGAAACAGAACTCCAGCCCGCTGTTTGTGGCGTCTTTTCTCCTTGATAGTTTCCCAGAATCTTCTTATTTGTTCTACGTAGTAGGAGCTCGTAATAGTAGCTCTCTTTTTCAAATAATCCACTATAATATTTCTTCCAGCTTCCAAAACACGGACCACATATCAATTTCTCGGGGTCAGTTTGTTGGCTCGTTTAGTTTCGGGATCAAACTAGTGGATTCAGGTCTCGTCCATGGTCATAAAACACGACAAAAAAAAAGATTTTCTCTTGAAAAGTCGATTCGTTTCTTCTTTTACTCGTCGATTAACATTTTCGTCACCCAATACGCGAAGACATTTCTCAAATGTAATTTGTTTGCAAGGATTCTTTGAATACTATCATATGAGATCCCTATGACACTCTTCGATCTGCAAATATAACTTCTTCAACTTTTTTCTCGTTATCTTCATTGAAGGACATAAATGTTCTTAATAGTTTAAACTCCTTAGCTCAGCGTACAACTGTTGAATATGCAGGAGAAGAGTACCCAATGTTTTCACCAAGACGCTGTGTATGTCTTTGGTAGACATTCTTTTCGAGAAGAAGTATTTGATGACAGCTCTGATGTCGCTTTCTTTCAATTTCAATGTTCACTCCTCGGGAATCGTGACCTATTTCAGTGATTTGTTTCCTGAACCTCTGGGTACCCAGGCGAGTAGAGGACATTTTACTTTTATTTTTGTGTGCACTATAAATAACTGATTCTCAATACTTTTAGATCATATAATTTAGATTTATGTGTGAACTGATTAATTTAATTGTCTAAATTAATTGTATAAAGATGGTTTAACATGGTTCACTTAAGTCCTACTTAATAACTGTTAAATAATAAATTACATAAAATTACGATGCAGGTAATCATATGTATTTTATAATTATAGCAATTGAAGGAAAAGATTATAAAAGTCATTTTCTTTATCATGTAAAAAAGAAAGCGTTTAAAGTAAAAAGGCTTTTAACCACAGTAGTTTGTCATGGTCATAGAAAGAATAATCGTTTAAATATAATTGTCTTCTACAAGGGGTCAGGATACTTCAGAGTTGTAAGCTTATTCTCGGATAAAAGTTGTACACATTCTGACGAGATTTTACGAATTTTCAAGTGATATAAAATGGGAAGTCAAAAATTGTGTTAAGTTGGTTCAGAATTTAAGTAGACTCAATTACTTTTTTTGGAAGAACATTCCAATAACGTACAAGTGAAAATCATTTCAAAATCTTATTTATTAGTATCTTCTTTTTAGTTTCTTTTTATATATTTTTTAAACATTATTTACTTTTGAAATATTTGTGATTTAGTATAAAAAATAATTATTTTTGTAATTAGCAATAAAATATTAATAAGTAAATACAATCGGAAATGAGGGACTTCAATAAACTGAATGTGTTTGAAAATCGAAAAAGTTTAAAATGTCTAGACATTATTATTAATTGCATTTCGAGAAATATATAAATTAAAAAATAAACGGAAATCGGAGTTAAAGGTGTCTTCCATATAAGAGGATTTTCGTTCCGCAACGGAGCACTCATTGTTTACTTTTTAAAAGACTCAATTAAACCCCAATGGCAAAATCATTACGAGAGAAATTTTAGTTATTTTCCACATAATAAAAAAGACTTATAATGTTTCAATAGCTATTTACGAATGAATAGAAAAAGATGACAACGTGAAAAATATTCGGCCAATTTTGATTTAATCATTGATAACAAGTGACTCTGTTCAGACGCGTCAGTTCAGCGACCCTCGTTGAGGGTCTGAAGAGCGGTTAACGACATCAAAGGGCGCGCATACAAATGTGACGCTTCGTAAAATATTATATGTTATAACTTATATTAAGTGAAAAAGTTTTCATCACTATTTTATTAGAAGTTAATAAGACAATTAACAAAACGGTTTTGACTTTTTATGAAAGGTTGACATAAAGAAATTATTTTGACTTGTATTTGTTGTATTTTTCAAAATAATTATGATAATACTTTTATTAAATTATAATTATTATTATTAAATTTGGATTACATAATAATTTTGTAAAACTATTTTACGTTTGATTTATGACTTTTATAACCTTGGGATTTACAATGTCAACGTACACTGAAGGTTGTTTTGTAGGATCAATCGCGGAGTTTCGATGGCAAGGTCGTTTATGTTTATTATCCCGACAATAAATTTATAAATCATTTCATGCAATGATGATTGAAATATAGACCTTACTGCACAAGCCGTGTTTTTAACATAAAATTGATTTTTATTATTTATTAGAAAATACAAATAAAACATCACAAATTAATCATATTTAAATTTGTCTCCACCATCTGAAGTACATATCCTTCTTTGAGTTGTGGATAATTGTAATTGATCTTCCAAAAAGAAAAAATAACATTCATTTCTTGAAAATTGGTACTTCCTTCAGCTTCTAATTCAAAGAAAAAGTAACAAACACACAAGTTACAATCAAGAGAACACAGAGTTTGTTTCAATAAAAGTTTCTTTCCTGAAGGTAACTTAATTTATAGGCTCTTGCGATATTATGTATTAGTTTCATGCTTTAAAAATGAATTTGGTTAAAGACAAGAAGCATAAATTCTTCCAAACGACTCAAAAAATTGTAAAATTATCTAGATTATTAGTTTCATGTAGTGATAAATTTCATAGGAAGGAGCATCCCTTAAGAATAAACTTGTCTTTCATTATCGATTTTCTAGATGTTTGAATAATAATTTCTTCTCTGACTGGAGTTATCCAACATCAGATTGTATTCTATGGAATCAAACAACAAAAGTAAAACCATTTCTGATTGTAGTGTCCTAAAACTTTATACATTGGATAAAAAATAATTAACGTAAAAAAATATATATAAATAAATATATATAATATTTTTTTTAATACACTATAAACAAATGTAAATAACTAACTGGAAATCATAAACGTGATCACAAAACGGAATAAAGTTAGATTGGTGATAAAAAATTATTTGTTGAGATTCTGTTTGTTGATAGAGGAAGACGATGATGGACAACAGCAACGGAGTTGTAGAAATTGAGGATCGAGATAGAAATTGTTGTTGTTAAATTGACACACAATTAAACAACAAGAAATGAAATTAAAATCCATTGCTGACAGTTTTGTGATTCCTAGGTATGCGAAAGAAACGATAGAAACGAGATATATTGGTTAAATCCGATTTCGTTTGATAAATTTGTTAAACATCAATTAAACAATTGTCATTGTTTATTTTTTTAAATCCATGATTCATTTAATTATATATAATTTATATAATATAATTTATATATTGTGAAACACTACATTCGTATGTTTTGTGTGTATATGTGATTTTCTTTCTTCTGCTTCTTGTACAAAGTCTTGGCTTGATTAGTTGTTCTTTGTATTTGGTCCTGTGTGTGAGGAGTGTGACTGTGATGTTCTTCGAACATGCTTGTCTATTCTGTGTGTGTTTATTTTTATTTTTTTTGCTCCCTTTTGGAGACGAAGTCATTCACAAATTGGATTTGTCCTTGGTAATACTTCCGATGACCTGCGGGGTCAATTGGGGTCATGTGTGAGTGTTAAAGACTATTTTTGATTATTTGATTAACAAAGGGATATCATACGCAAAATCAGAATCATCAAATCGAATGATCATTGTACACTTTTATTTATAAAAAAAAATCAAATTATTCCAATCAAATTAGTAGGAATTTTTTTTTCAGTAATGAATCTCAAAGAATTTTAAATGATGAAAGTAATGAACCGCACCCGAATTCGGGCAAAGATAATTTGATCATTGAAAATCTCGAAATAGAAATGAACTATACGAAATTCGAAAACGATGATAAAACTAATAGTTCAAAGGTTGAAACATATGAAAGTTATGTGGAGTTTGATAGTTAAAATGGACAGAAATTCAGCGGGATTTCTTGTGTAAATTCGGGTCTACAGAAATTGCAAGCTGATCCGTCTACTGAAGTGTTTGCGTCTAAAGGATTTTGACGAAAAATGTATAAAGTGATTGGCGGATTATATCAATGCATCTTTTCAACCTTAAAGGCAGTCACACAATTCTGTACTGTAAAAGTATTAAATGAGACTTACAACTAAAAAAATCACTTAATAAATCAATACATAAAATTAACATTACAATTAATTACCGTTGCAAAGTGATTCGTTTTGTCTTTAATGTTATGAACGAATAAATTTTTCATCGATGAACGGGTTATATTTATTTATTTATTTTAGTTAATTGCCTAGTGTTTAGTTAGAAATTTATTGATTGGTTAGAAAGTTGTTACGATTTTTATTTATTTGCTAGTAAAATTTACTATTTTGCAATTTTCAAAATAGTAACTTTTGAAAATAAATTTTAAATAAAAATAAATATTTAAAATAATTTTTAAATAAATTTGTTAAACATCAATTGTTTATTTTTTTAAATCCATGATTCATTTAATTATATATAATTTATATAATATAATTTATATATAATTATTTTTTATCCAATATATAAAGATTTATGACCCTACACTCATCAACTGTTATTAGGTTTCGATGACAGATTCTGGAGGATAAGTTGTTCAATAAATTCGGTCATCTTTCTACACTTTATTATTTTTCAAGAAAAAACTAACGGACTGGTTTTCTTTAATGATTATGTGGTACATTGTATGGAGGTTGTTTAGCTCATCAGCTATTCCTTGAACTGTTTGTCTATTGTCTTCCTAAATCCCGTTTCAAATTGTTTTTCCAATTATTATCACATATCACTTTTGCAGTGGTAACTACCACCATGCCATTCGAAACTGACTTTCTTTCCATCCTTAAAATGGACTGAACTTGACATAAGCTGAGTGCTTGTTTTCGTCCAGTTATTGCCATAATTTAATGAATTTCTATGTCATTGAACCCATTCCAATGTAGTGCATCTGTAAAAAAATATAAATTCATCATTGTGTATTCCAAATTCATTGTGAAGCAAAATCACCTTCATTTTGTAAAAGAATTTTACTAATTTAGTGACAGTCTTTAATTAGATAAATAATTTAAATTTAAATGTACACATATACATAATTTATTATAAATGTAGTGTTCACTTTTATAAATAACAGTAATATGAAAAACATTACATATATATATATATACAAAAGATTAAATTACTAAATTAAAATTGTATATTAACAAAAAATACACATATCAATTATACACAAAAAAATCAAATATTAATTATCTATTTCAATGAAAAAAAACATTGTTATTTAAATAAACAGTTTTTTTTTGCTTTTTGCGAAACGTTTTTAATAAGGGAACTGATATGGAAATTGTAATCTTGTCTGGATTGTAATTTGATGAGAATCATTAATTTGTTACCTGTCGTTCATTTTTATTCAATGTGAAATATTTTAAATCTTTCTACGAGGACCGAATTGTTCGAGACTTTTGCGATGTCATGATGTTGAATCGTGCGTACAATCAGATCGTGTTCAGGTTCGATTCCTGATACGCCATCTCCATCCGGTAGTTCGGTTGTTTTTATTATTTTGTTTTCCAGTGTTCTGTATCAGGGTAATGATATCGGACCCTTGTCGAATATCATTCTCGTCATTTAATGAGGGCAACGTCCCTCGTCAAACATAACAATCAACTTACACCTTTATACCTACCATTTAATCATTTATTCATGAAATTCAATATAAAAAGTTATCTAAACGTGTTTTTATGGTATGGCTCCTTTATGTACACATGAATGAGCAATTAAACAAAAAAAATATAATGCCATCAAAATTATTTAGTGTCGAAAAATAATACATATTTTTAAAAATTCTGAAACCAGATTAAACATTCTTTTATCAGAATAGAACGAGAAGCGATATTCTTTGCTCAAAGGAAATTAATAATGAGATTTAGAAAGATTAAAATGAGATAAAAATAAAGTGTATATATACATATATATACATATATATATATATATATATATATATATATATATATATATATAATAAAATATCTGAAATATTATAATTTCTTCAATATTAACAAGTATTGGTACAACATATATTTTGGAGGGAGAAGGAACACTAAAGAGTGAGAAGAATAATTTTTGTATAAATATGTATTAGGAAAAGATTTTTGATATTATATTTTATATTTGTATTTTACGAGAATATTTTTCATATATATTATTGTCTTTTTTATTTTAATTATTTGTGTATTAAAATTAAAAACAAATAATGTTAAAGATTTATTTAAAAAACTGAGAAAAGTTTTTTTTATTTGAATAATCAAAAATTTATGTAAAAATAAAATTATTATTAACAATAAAAACTAGATTTATCTTTCTAACACACTGACTGAAAGGTGTAGATAACTTAGTAACCTTTATATCCACGTTGTTGCTCAAAAAAATGAATAAAATTATACATTTTTCAAAACAGTCGGTATTTTTTCAATCAAAAAGTTTTGAAGATAGAGGATTTTAAAGTTAGTAATATTTTTCGCACTCAGTCCTTATATTTAATTATTATACATATATAAATTTATATTATTATTTATTGGCTAATGAACTTATTCTTTTTGCCATTTAATTAGTCGAAGCTTTGATTTGTTTCCAATTTTCAACACTGCTTGGTAATGAGTAAGAAACTTTACAATCTGATATGGGCCTTCATATCTTATTCCCTCTTTTTGCAATTTGTGAAAATAGATACTTTCAATAACACTTTCTACTCCATATTGAAAACTCAATGACTCCGTTTTTTGTCATCTTACGTTTGCGACCGGTAAAAAGTCACGATTGTATGTCCTTATGACGCTGTTCTTAGTGGAGACAGTTACATCTTCTTAAATATCCCGTGAGTCCCCAGATTCTGACAAAAACTATATTTTACATGGACTCATAGCAATTACACTCTACCAAATTGTATGGAAGGAAAATTATACTTTTGGCACAAAATTTTCGCAATCCAGTGATGATTTATGACTTTCTAATGCAGTTTCCAACATATCTACACACACACATACATATATATATATATATATATATATATATATATATATATACATATATGATAAATAAAGATTAATAATTTATATAATTGAATATGATAATTTAATGATTAATTAAAGAAAATAATTAAATAAAATTTAAAATAATTTCAATTAAAATAAAAATAAATATTTCAAAAATTAATATATATATATATAAAGATAGATAAATATGTATATATATGTATGAACAAAAAAGGCGAAAAAAACAATATATTCACAAAAAAAACAAAATATACTACGTATATAATGACATAAAAATAATTTTTCGTCGAAAAATAATATTTTTTTTACTTTTCAAACCAGATTGATTTTATATGGAGATTGGAATATGTCTTTAATATGAGATTTAATGCACTTCTTTAATTTAATAAGTTGTCCATCAGAAAATATTTTTCCGAAATAAACTCGTTAAATCAAATTCGGAAATATCAAGGGTAAATAACAGATTATATTTAAATTCTAAAATTTAAATATTTAATTTCAAATTCAAATATCTGATCCCCAAGGACGCGGATTCTAAAAAAATAATTGGTAATTAACTATGATATTCAACTTTTATTTTAATATATCAAGTGATCGAACATTAAATCTGAAGTACATTTAATTATTTATATTTGAGAAAACCCTATAGTATAGCGGCTAGTAATTAAAGCCATTTCGACCACTGATTAATTATATTTTATTCAACGTGTTTCATCGGCCTTCTTTGTTCTTGAAAGAGTAGATGAGAAAATAATTTTTAAATATAAATATTTTAAGAAAATATTACGATGTATCGGTTGTTGACCTTTTCTTGTCCATGGGCTCGTGTTTAATAAAAATCCTTAATCATGACCAACATAATTGAGATATCTTCTCAGAGATGCTTTACCAGGAACATAATTTTCTAACTTTATAACTAAAAACTCCGCATAAAGACAACAATCAAAAACATTTAAATGATTTATGTTACACTATAAACAAATTATCAATTAACTAGAAAAAGACTTGTCATACATCACATGTGAGCTGAAATTTTGCCTTTGAAAGTTTTTGATTTAAATTTTAAATCGTAATTATTATAATTTATTATTTCGAAATCTGTGTTGATTTAACAGTGGATCGACCTCAAACGTTTTCAGTCGATTTCATTTGTTTCCCGGCATCTTTCACCGTAGGCGCTGCACCGACAGAACTGTCTCAATGCTTGGTATATTGACTACGTCCTAGCATGGATTCACTCCGATTCCTCCGCGATTTCTCATTTTTATCATAGTAAACTCTGAGAGTGATCGACAATTGAGAATGATCGATTTCAGATATGTTGTAATTTTTAAAAAAATTTTCTATTATTTTTATTTTTGAAAAATATTTTATTAAGGTTATCAAGAGAGATTTCATTATTTAAATTTTCACCGTTCAAATTATTTAGATTTGTATTACTAATAAAAAAAAATTTCACGAAATTCCTTGTAGGAATCTTCAAAATTGTCATTATTTGAAATCGGTGTTGATTTAAAAATTTAAAGACCTGCACGGTTTTCAATCGATTTCGTATCATATATAAAATTATAAATGTTAGGAGAACTCACATTTATGATTACATTTATTACAATCACAATTTGGATCATCTTTATGACAATCCATAGTAGTGCTTTCACTCAAATTCATCGATCAAAGTTTAATTATTTTCATCCCAAAATCTGAACTTTTATTCGTTTAAAACAATATTTACTACAAGTATTATTAGTTAAAATTTAAACTATTTATCATTTTAAAATATTAAATTAATTTAATAATTTACTAAGTTGAAATTGAAATTAGTAAAATCATTTAAAATTAACAGTTATATTATGTTAAAAATAAATTTGAATATTAAATCTAAATTTGAATAAATTAGTTACAGATAATAACAATTAAAATATTAATCCTCCATCTCGATAGGAGAGGCACAATCCCAAATCAACATACAACATCCAAACACAAAACATAAATATTCTAAATATTTCTATTAATAAATAATTTTCTCTGAAGAACAAAGGTAAAGAAAGGAAACGGAAACAATGTTTAAGAATCTTTTTTAAGAAATTTTATATATTTACATTTATTAATATTAAGAAATTATTTTATTTATTTATTTTTATATTAAGGATAAATTCAAAACTGTCCATCAGAAAATCTAAATTATTATTTTCAATAAATCTTGAGATTATTTACTGAAATATATTTTTTGCAGTATATCAAATAATTTATTCAATATATAAAAAAAATAATATTCATTATATATCTCTCCAATTCTTGTAATTAAAACGAAATTGAATTGCTAAAGCAATGCGAAAGCTCTTTTGGTTTAGAGAAACAAAATATCTCGAGAGTAATAATTTATTTTGAAAATTGGAATTATTTTCTAGGAAAAAATGTCCACCTAAAACTATGGTTCGTTGACTTCACTGGAATATTTTTAATAGCTGTAAAGGATTCCTTTCGAGCGGTCTCGCGCATTCGCTGACTCATTTCCTTCGTACTCCGCGGTTCGCTAAACTGCCAAAAGCTACAAAAATTTGCATTGACTTACTTACTAATTAGGGTATTCGTATTTCAAGAGTTCTTTAACAATAAATCTCTTTGATATCCACAACCGGACTGTTCAACCAATAATGTTTATTTCCCAGCCTAAATCTAATTTCCATATCATTAATTTCCATTTTTTTATGATGGGGAGATATATTATTCCAAAATAAGATAGGAAAACCCGTTTAATAAATATTATTTTTCATTTAATTAGGAAAATTATATTTTATTATTAATAGATTTAATGGTACGATGTAAACAATTATTTTTTGGTCTGTAGTTTCAATGAAATTCGAAATTAAAATTATAAAAATTGATTAATTAATAAAAATAGATAATAATTTTAAATTCATTTTTTGGAAAAATGTTACGAGGAATATTTTAAATTGTATGTGAAGGCAGTATGTTCATTTGAGTATGTTGAACATACAGCGGTGATTGTCATACCCATATGGAAATTGGTATCTTTTGTACTTACGATCATCATTAAATTGATATATCCTAAAATGATGAAATTTACAATATTTTCATTATGATGTTTCGAATGATAAATTTCAATAAATTTTAAACTAGATTTTTTATAATATATTTGTGACTTTTTAAATTTTTAAAAAGTTTTATAATTTGATAAAATATTTTATAAATGAATTAAATAGAAAATTATTTAAAGTTCCTTTGACATAATGGTGTTTAAATAATTTTAACTAAATACTGAGGTTTTCAAAAGAAAGTTTTCAAAACATTATTAATTTTAATAAATATTTTTGAAATTAAAAGATAATAAATAGGTAATGAAAAATTGTTCGAATAATCATTATTAAACTAGTAAATCAAGAAATTTAATTTTTTTATATCCATGCTATATGCAGTCAGAACTCTACTTTGCCAACAAAGTTTTTAAAATTTAAGAAAAAATAATTAAAAGAACACAATAAAAATTAATATAAACTACTTATAATATATAAGTAGATATCTTACAATTAATATTGTTCGGGAATTCCGAATTTTCCGTTTATGCCCATTTTGGGATCTTAAAAAGTTTTTTTCTATCAAATTTTTACATAATCATTTATTATCATCGAGAATGAGAAAGTGTGCAAAGTTTGAAGAAAATCAATTGAGTAAAAAGCCTTCAAAAAAAGGTTTCTAAATTCCATGGATATATATATATATATATATATACCTATATAGAAAGTAAGCTAATAAAAAGAATGGAAAAAACAGTATTAAAAACCAATTGGAATGACGTTTAATTGTGAACGATCTTCCGAGAGTTGGGATGACTCTAAATGTTATGTTAATAAATGTCTTTATAATAATTGGGTCAGTGCTCTTAGCCCACAGATTGTGGTTTTATATTTCATTTTAATTACTTAGAAGTTTATGATCGACTATACAACCTGATAATATGTTTATATTTGTTTATTTGTATTATTTCATTACTTAGCTGCAATGAACCTGAACATCTGAACTACAGATAATCGGGATCATAAAATTTTAATATGTACTTAAAGATTTTTGTGTCGTACAAACTTAATGCATAAATTTCTTTAAACTAATAAAAGTGTTCCTTTAAAAATTAGGAGAAACCAAAAAAAATCAAAAATTTTTCTTTTAGGTTTTTCAATATATCATAATTAAGTTATATTTTTTTAAATTTCTACATATTTTTGAACTAATTTCTTTTGTCACCAAATCCTTTCGGAAAAAGATTCTTCTGTCTACTTAAAATTATTACAATATGCTAGTTAAATCAATAGTTCAAGTCATTAATGGCACTTTAATAATTTTATTTAATACAAAATTCAAACAAACGTTCTAATTATTTTTAGACAATTGTATTTATCTCGATCATTTAATTTTTTTTAAATAAAAAATTCTCATTTTAAAAATTATTATATTTTAAAAAAGATATTTTACGATTCCTATTTATTGAAATTCTTATGAATTCATATTATGAACTAAAAAGACCCGTCATATATAACGGGTGGAGCGGAGAATTGCTGATTTGACCGAACATTTTTTGCTAGTATCAGTGAATATAAATAAAATATATAAATTAAATTAATAAATTAAACAAATTAAATAAAATAAGTAATTAACGAAAAGAAAATAAATAAATTAAATAATTGAACATAGAACAATTAAATTAAATAATGAAAATTGAGCGACGATAATTACAGTTAAATTCTGATATTAGTCGAATTTAGTGAAATGTATTCAAAATGGTTTTTCAAATCAAATCGAGGAAAATGTAAATTATTAATGGTGAGCCTCATTTGTTTTTATTTTTTATTTCTTATGTAATTGATCTCGTCTCGAAGCACTCAACTAATTGCATGTTTGTCTACATGCATGTGTGTTTGTGTAATGAGCCAATGAATGTGATATGTATGGTGTGTTTGAATGTAAATAATTGATTGGTCATGTGTGTGAGGAATTTTGTGCTGAGTTGTAGTCACAATTTAAAAAGTTTCGTAAAATAAAAGTTTCAATTTCAATTTCATTTTCAAATAAAATTTTTAAAAAAAAATAATAATGAAAATGTTGGAATTCGGACCTGTAAGAGTAAAGCCAGAGGAAACAATAGATGACCAAATCACCTGGGATTGTCAGTATAAGTCTTGTAAAGCAAAAAATGGTCCAAATAATTCTTATCGCAAAATTTGCGGACTTGAGAAATTGAATAGTGGAAAGTACCACACACACGTTTATTGTTTTGAGAATAACCGTCTTGAAAATGTATGGGTTTGCAATAAATGCACTGTGAAAAATAAAGTCGAAGACAATAAATCTGGTAAATTGAAATGTAGCACGTGTGAAATGTTTGCTGAGATTAAAATTTCTTTTCCTGAGATACAAAACAATCATCCTATAATCAATGATTTGAGTATTGATATGTCAAATAAGTGGGAGTGTTCCCGTTGTCAATTCATGAATGAGCAGCAATTACTCACCTGTAAAGTGTGTTATGAAGTTAAAAGCCAATATAAAGATGAACAACTGAAAGTCATTTGTTCAGCCAATTTAAAATTGGTGCTTGAATTCATCATAACATCGATAAAGAGTGCGCTATCACTCGAAGTTTTCCCGGCAGATAAAGATGCGTGTCATCATTTTCTCGGTTTGGATATTGCCACATTTGAATTGCGTAAATGAGATGGGATTCCGCTGAATATTTTGTTTAATAAAATGAAAAGCACCTTTCAACCGACATGCACAATGAAAAACAATTCTTCTCTTTCTAAAATATTGCGGAGACACGGCTTCCTGTCCAACGGGTGAGCTGAATTTTCGTCTTTGAAAGTTTCTGTTTTAATTTTTAAATCATAATTATTATAATTTATTATTCATTGTTTCGAATTCGGTGTTTATTTAACAGTCGGTCAATTAAGGCACTGCACAGACAGAACCGTCTTGATGCCGGCTATGCATATTGCCCTCAACTTTATACCATTTCGCATCTTATCAGCATAAATATGATCATAGTAAAATTTGAGATTGACCGACAAACCGGGATTTAGATGATAACGAAATTTTGCAAATTCATTCTAAATTAATTTTTAACAATATAATTAGTAAATAAGTGATAAAATTCGTCATTTATCAATTGAATTAATATGTTTTTTAAAAGCATTCTCACGAAATTTCTTGTAGGAATCATCCAAATTGTTCTTATTCGAAATCGATGTTCATTTAACAATTTAACAACATAAACGGTTTTCAATCGATTTCGTCGGCTTCCCGGCATCTTTCGGCAAAGGCGCTGTACCGATGGAACCATCTTAACGTTACTTTTTCATTGGGCTGTGGATGAATAAAATCAGATAATTGGAAAATTAATTTATTTGTTTGGGTTTTTTATTTATTAATAAATTGATTTATAAGAAAAACAGAAAAGGCAAATAATTATTTGCTTTTATAAAACAAATTTTTATAAAACAAATATATTAACTAGAACAATTTCCTAAGTGTAAAATATAAAACAAATATGTCGCAAGTATTACAATCCTCCTCGTAATCGCAAAACTAAATGTAGAGTCGATTCTTTCTGAATATTGTAATCCGATAATGTTCGACCGTCTTCNAATTGTTTACCAGCGAAAATCAATCTTTGTTGATCTGGAGGAATTCCTTCTTTATCTTGAATTTTCGCTTTTACATTTTCGATTGTGTCACTCGATTCTACTTCAAGAGTAATTGTCTTTCCGGTCAGTGTTTTTACGAATATTTGCATTCCTCCTCGTAAAAAAGGTCCATACGTTCTATCTAAATCATTTGTAATTAATTTTGTGTTACCTAAAAATCTTTAATAAATAATATGTTTACAAAATTATAATTTTGTAAACATATTATTTATTAAAGATTTTTAGGTAACACAAAATTAATTACAAATGATTTAGATAGAACGTATGGACCTTCGTGCATTTTATAAATTTTCATATTTCAGTTAAGTGAGTAAATCGGGCAAAAAAATATATGATCTTTAAAAACATAATAAAAGACTAATGTATCACCTAATGTCGCAGTAGGATCTTAATGTTTACAGATGTTTCGGGGATGTATTGTTACTTCTTATTGATGGAAACTTAAATGTCAAACATTAACTAATCTAAGATTTCTTAATCGAGAACAAGATGATTTTGAAACAGGAACAGATGATTAACTTTTTAATAGAAAATAATTATTCAAAATAAAAATTATTGAAGAAATTTAACGACTAGATATATAGCATATATTTACCCTCATGATATATTTACAGTGGTACTCCGGTGTGAAGTGGTAACGTTCATCGAATTCAAGGGTACCGGTGGAGATCACTACTGAAAGAAAACAAGTAAGGTGTATTGATGAAAGAAGTGGTTGCATATGAACATTGATAAAAGAACCAATCACAATATACGTTAACGACTAAGAGAATAAAAACCGAAAAAGACAGATAGATCAAAAATTAATACTATCTCAGATCAGAATAAAGTCATTTTATCAACAGCGTACGTTTCTCGGAAGCTGTAAAATATTGAGTAAGGATAATTGACGACAAATTTGATGAAAATGTTGGTTTATTGAAATTGGACGTTTCCGGGCGTTTAAAAACAACTTGTACGACTGATGTTCGAAGCATAATCCAAATATACAAAACGATAAATTTCGAGTTGTAAGTAATTATTATTTTTTATCTCTATATTTTTTCATTGAATTACTAATCTCTTGACGATATTCATTGCCAAATAGTATAATTAAATTAAATTTCTTTTTTCTTTCTTTTTTTACTTCATTCTTGACAAAAAAGTAAAAATAAATAAAACAGATATAAAACATAAATAAAACATTTTGAATGTCATTTTAAAATATATTTAATGATAATTTATTTCGATGGTTTTACCATCATAAGCTTTTTACTGCTTAAATATGTGAATGGTATCACTATGTAATATATTGCGTTAAATTAATCGAAAATGCGGGTGACAGAATTAATTTCGCGTTGGATGTAATAAAAAATAAAAAAAACTAAAAATATACACAAAAATTAATAATAAAAATTAAAAACCAAAAATAGACACAAAATATATTTAAGGTGATCGCAGAAAAACTGCAATGGACTTAAATATATTTTGTGCATAGTTTTGGTTTTTAATTTTTTGATATTATTAATTTTTATGGATATTTTTGGTTTTTATTTTTTATTAATTTTTGTGTATATTTGTGACTTTTTATATTAAATTAATTCCAATGCGAACTTAATTGCAACGCGTAATGAAATCAACATCCCAAAAATGCTAAGCATTTTAATATTTATTGGAAGAGTGCTGTATAAAGCATTATCAATAAGATCTCATGATCCCAAAATCAATGCTCATAATGTTCTTTTAACCAGTTTGTTAAGTCTCAAAAACTAATTGAAACAAGTAATGGCCTCCCCGACCACTATTCTTTAATTAATACCGGAATTTTATTATGTGCCTCAAATTAAAAAATAGATAAATAAAAGTCAATTTTAACAGTTCTTATTGTGTACCTCATTAATGTCGCCGGCATGTGAGAATTTAAATAAATTGAATTAATAAAAAATAGATTAAATAAAAGATATGAAAGTAAAAAAAATGTTTTTAAATAAACACAAAAAACTTGGATGCGTTGCGTAAATGATTAAAAAAACACGCTGGTTAAAAGGAACGTGTCATGATTGTTGTTTGGGTGCTACCCCCATACACCTAACAGGCATGTTGAATTGAAGGACATTTTAAAAAGAATAAAAATCAAAGTTGATCATTGGTTTTTAATTTTTCAATTTCCAGAACAAAATTTACATTATATTACGACCTCATCTGATAATTTAAAACGGTATTTAATTTCGTAAAAATAAAGAAAATATTAATTGTTTTTTCCTTTTACTTTAATCTTAAAATAAAGTTATTTAAATATTATTATTAATGAGTAAGAAAAATCACTTCTTCACAACACTTAATTAAAACCAAAAACTTTTTCTAGTTATTTTAATAATACTCATCATTTTATTATTGAATTATTTTTTATATAATTTATTGTAAAGAAATCATTTGATTTCTGTTTAAAGACCTTTAAGAAAATTAAATATTAAACTAATAGAGATGGATTATTAAATTTATCAACATAAATCAGAACTGATTAACCTCAAGTGAGATTGCTTCAATTTTCATTGTAAATCGCACGCGAGAATTGTTGATTCATCCACTAAATGATTCATCCTCCTGCGTTATCTCCTGCGAAGGAGTCCCTTCGCTTCCCTATTCAACCTGTTCGTTCTACAGAAGCGATCTGTAAAACTCATTAATGAGAAAAATTTTAGTATGATATTCAGAACCAACTCCTGTGCCCCCTCGAAATTGAATGATTGACGTTCCATCAAATATTAATTGTAATTTCTTCCAACAACTCTACATGACTTTTAATCGCTCTATTGTCTTTTTTTAATTTATTAAAATTGATTTAATTAATAATCAACTGTGAGAGATTTCTGTCGCACGGTATTCTTGATTGTGGAATTCTTTCTTTGTAGAGGATACAGAGATTTCCAATTTTTATTTGCTTACGAAGTTCCTTTCTTATACGATTGGGACTTTCATATACACTTGAGACTTTTCGTTGACGGTATTCGTCAAACAGAATGTTGATGGAAATAAAATGTTATTTCATGATAAAAGTATATCAAATCATTTTTGTGTGTTGAATTTTGTATGATGAGTTTAGTATTTGGAAATGTGTTTCTCCCACCCAGGTGGAAAATTGGTATTTTCGATGCATGTAAGCATAATTCCCATTTCAAATTACAATATAAGATATTTAAAAACTTTTCAAATTTTAGATCGTTTAAAATTTGAATATTAGAAATTTTGATTGAGTAATAATTTTAAACTTAATTTTAAATTGATTAAATGAATGTTTTTAAATTGTTATGCCACGAAAAACTGCATTGAAAAAAAAACTGAAAATTATTCTAAAAAATAAAAAAAAATGTTTTCCAAATATGCTACACAATTAGACGTGATTTTGAAATAGAAAAGAGAACTGCACAAAATGGCTAGTAAAAAACTGAATGTCATCGAGATCTGTGTCATCGAATAAAGTTTATGTCGTTAATGCTTTTAATCAAAAACGAATAGTGTGCTTATCATTGAGTGTTTTAATCCAAACGCGACGTTCCACTGAACGTCATCGACTAGCCAAACTACTGGTATCTCCAGACGCTCACAGACAAACCGACTAAGTCCATCATTGCGACTCTCTATCCGACTAGTATCAGAAGCGCCCAGATACAATCTCACCTCGCTCATCAAGGCATGCCCGGGATTGGGCCCATGGAGATCTAGGCCTCAACAGACAGACAGAGGGCAAACTTATCGGGATTCCGACATGGGCTTCTAGAGACCGCGGTATCTGCTCACCGTGCATCACGGTCGAGTCGCGTAGAGATCATGGTGATGAACGTATCAGACGCCCAGGACTACACCGTATCTCGACAGGCGGTGTACCGGATGGACTGCTGAGGCTACATAAATAGACTTTAAAATTAAAAAAAATCAAATAAAATTAATAACGAAATTATTAAAGTAGAATTTTGAAAAATAAAATCTGAAAATAATTTAAAATGTTAATTTGTTGTAATAATTGTTTGTGAACGATACATTTACAAAATCTTATCAATTTAGATATATATCGACTTACGAAAGTTTTGGTGAGAATAGTCAAAGAGACAATTCAAACTGTGATAAAAATAAATGTGTGGAAATCAAATTGGTTTTCTTAAAAATTTATTTAATATTTGGGGTTCAGCAATTTCCATCAGGACAAGAATTAACTGTTATTGAAAATACATAAATGATTAAAAGTCATTTTGTGTATTTTGTCTTGATAATGATATGTTGAAAGATCTTTCTTTTCAGAAAAATCTTTCCTTTACATAATTACAAATTGATAATTAAGCTTTAATGACCATTTCAATTTCCATTTTTTCTATTGAATTACATTTGATTCGTCACGTTATTCGAAAAAAATGGTAAAAACGGAAAATAAGAAATTTTAAGAAAATTTTATGATATTGAAAAAAAAATAATAGTGATTTATAATAAATATCATTAGAAAATCAAAAAACAACAAAAACTTTATTACCAAATTATAATGTTTCAAACTTCAACGTAACTCCTTTTTTATTCAAAAAATATTTAAATCTACACAATCTTCAATCTTCTACATAATCTTCCAACATTTCAAAAAGAGTGATTTATATTTTAGACGTATTGATTTTAGTATTTTTCAAAATAAAAAAAAAGTATTAATAATTTAAAAAAACGTGTTTTTTAAAATAAAAAATAATCAAATCAATGATTTTTATATTAAAGGTTGTTTTTTTTAATAATTAATTATTTGTCACGACCCTTTTGATCAAACATTTTTGAAGACTCTGAGCCCCCAGTGACTATTACGGGTCAGTCACAACCCATCTATCTAATTACACTGTCCCCTAACTTAGTTTCTTTGCTACTCTGGGTCGGACGTCTCTCCCTCGCTCAACATCTGTCTAGCAGTGAAGAGTCTGGAGGACCTTCGGGTTCAAATAAAGACGGGACGGGCGATGGGCCCCCCACCTAGCGGAGTGTCGCTCGGGGATGATTTTTATTCGAGTTAGAATTCTTGTCATTTATGGTTATATGTAAGGTAAGGCTTATGGCATTGTTGTGTTTGAATGCGACTTATTGCATGTGTATGTTGTATCTTTACTGACTTGCGGCACTGTATGTGTTTTACCTGAAACCGGTTAATTGTATCGCTTTGGGATACCTGAAAACGTGATGTTAACAATGTGTTGTTCAATTAGTAGAATGTGGGAACGGGGTTCAGGCGTTAACAGCAGCCCTATTCTACTTGTTAAGCGGATTCATTTATCACACCTTTTGTCGTCACTCGATTGTCTCGAACAACACTTTTCCTAAGCTGAGATCGTATTTTATTTCGCCGTTAATACTATTCTCCTACTTAAATCGCAAACCCTCTTAAACTTATTTAAAGTTTAACAACGAAATGATAATCCAAATAAAATTCGGCATTAACAAC
>MQRK01194377.1:12062-23892 GCA_001938485.1 Girardia tigrina | reverse complement strand
ACCGTGGGGCCCAGGCAACATATCAGAAACCGGCCGCTCCCCATCCCTCACTATTTCTCTCCTTTTTCTTTTTCTTTTTGAATAAATGTATATTATGTTCACGTGTTTCTTGTTAATTTTGTTGCCTTTTTAGTTTTGATTTTTTTATTAATGATAATTTTAATTTGGACCGCAACATATTATTTAGTCAATTGTTGTAAATGGAAATAAAATATAATTAAATGAAGAGAAGATTAACTATTATTATTATTAAGTCTTCATTTATAGTGTATTTATTCTATTACTATAAATTACTTTTGTAAGTAGAATCTCACATAACAAGTAATTAATTTATTTAAAACTGACACAAAACAATTTGAATATTAGAACAACGTCTCAATATTTCTATTGATATTTCAGGAGCATTTGTAATGATATTTACGATTCTGTATATGTATAAATATAGATATGGATATAAATATAAATATGTATATGAGATTCTCTTATCCTAACAACTTTATTGTACGATAAAGATTGATTAAACATCAACACAAATGTATTTTGATGTGGTGAATCTACATAAATATCCTTTACAAAAACAAAAGGTAGAATTGAAGGATGCAGATGGACCCGAAAGAGATCATGTTCCATTTGTAAAAATAAGTTTTCATAAAATAGAATAATGTTTCCAAATAACAAATTTTAAAATACAACAATATTTTTTGTCTTATTCGAATTCATTTTTATATCGAATAATTTAAATTTTTAAAAAAAGGTAAAAAACTTCTGAATCCCGGGATCCATGGATCCCGACTTCATTTTCCCGGGATTGAAACCCATAATTAAAACATTCAAATAATCTTCCAGTTACACTGATTGTAAAAGATTGATTATGGCGAGTTCAAATCAGTGGGATAAATAAATAAGGAAATTTTAAACATTTTAATATAAATCGATCATTGAACTTCGGAGATCCTAACAATCCAGAAATTCATGATCAAATATTGAAGAATTATACAATTGATCTAAATATTTTTTCATAAAAGGAAGGGAATTTCGTTGAAGCTAAAAATACAGCTACTGCTTCAATTTATTTGAATATACAATGTTTGAAAAGAAAAATCATTAAAGATTTTCACTAATTAATTAAATTCGATAATTAATTAAACCGACTAATAACAGAATAAGCTTTAGGCATTTTATTAATATTATGAAGTGACAGCAAAACTTTTGATATGTTAGATCTTGTTGATTTTGATTTCTCATAGTGAACTAGATTTTCTCCAGACTTTGATATTTTCAGGTTTTTCAGCTATCTCGAAGCTTATTCTAGTCATCCTAAAATATAATGTAAATTGAAATACTTTTAAGTAGCATACAAAATTCAAATGAAATCCAGTTATCACAAAAAGTTACCTTCATCAGAACACGTTTATATTGACAGCTTAAGACAATAATTCAATATTGCGTTTGTAGATATAACTAACATTTGACGGATTCAAACGATGTTTACTTTAAATATTTTACGTTTATTTGTATCATGCCACACATTAAAAATGTTAAAAAAAACAATTATAAAACGTTTTAATTTTTAGTTTAGTTATAAAAATTATTATAGAAAACAAAAACATATTTACGGGGAACATTGTTGCAATATAATGTCTCAAGGTATGCATTTTTATAAATAAATATAACAATGTCAGCTTTTAAAAATATACCCATTAATTTTAAGGAGAAATAGTTCAAAAATCATGTGACAAGTAAATGTGACAATTTTTTTAAAATGAGAAAACATTAAATTGTTTCTCGATCCAGTAACCCGCTCCGATTGGTTTGCCAATCAGATCGGGTTATTCATTTTTATTTCTAATCATTACTCGGTTCGGACACACACTGGCTCACGAACATGTCTCTCTCACTCGCACAGAGATACATCTCGACCTCGATCAATAAAGAAATAAATCCATGAGTCAATATTCGAATAATTTTAATATCTCTGTTCAATTAAAATGAACATCACTTACTGGTAAAATTGCAAATTTTATTTAATATTATTTAATCTAATAAAAAAAAATTCTAAGTTATTATTTTGAAACTTGCAGTAATTGAAACGAAACAACAGCGACGAATATCAATTTATTTTTCAACAATTTAAATTTGCGTCAACAATTTTCACAAAAAATTGATCCATTAAACATTTTTTTTCAAAAAAATGATCAAGCACACAAAGATAATCATAATTCTTTTCAAAACATTTCATTTTTTAGAACCACAGTTTACGTCGTGGTATTTTATTTTATTTAAATAATCTCAAATGCCATTTTGGCAACATAATAACAAACAGATGAACTGACGTAATCGAAAATGGTAATAATCCGAGGTGGTCAAGTCTGGCAAGTATGGTGTATATTCAAGAATGTTAAGACGAAGCTAAGTAATCTTCTCTTGTGTGATGGTAGCCGTATGGGGCTTCATATGGTATCCACACGTTGCATAAATTGCGCTTACCCATTTGAATCAATCGTCTTTTAACAGTCTCCTTGGCACTCCAAATGCACTCAGCAATTTTTCTTGTTGTAGATCGCGGATCTTCTTTGAGAACAGTTAGTATCTCCTCTTCCAAATTGTATGACAGCCGTCCACTGTGTGGCTCATCCCCACAAACAAAGTTTTCACTATTGAGTTTTACTACCCAGTCTGAGCATGTTCTGAAGCCAACTGTGCCTTCACCAAGGATGTAGTTGATTTCTTTATGATTATTGGCAGTTGACAGTTCTCTATTTCAGTTGTAATAAATGATTTTTCTAATATCTTCTTGAGAAAATTGCATTTTCAGTACGAATACTCTCTAGTAAAACGAAAAATATTCTTAATAGATTTAAACAATGTTTAATTTCATACAAATTAAGTATTTTATTATAAAAGTTCTGTTCAAATTGTTAAAATTTTAACATATATTGTTAACAAAACTACTGAAGAGTACATGGTAAAAATATCATTAACCGCGAATGTATAGAACTAATTTTAGAAAGCCTTATTCATCGGCAGAAAATTTTGAGCAAAACCTGTATATTTCCATCAAAATAAATTGTTTTAATTCTTTTCAAGTATTTTAGGAAAAGTATTTTATTGCGATATATTTTATATTAAAAGACAGCAAAATAAAGGTTTATCTATAGTCAAACATTTTCATACATTGGTTATAAACATTACCACAGAAAGTGCTTGAAACAACAACAAGGTTAAGTGCATTAAAAGCAGGTTATAGCTCCCTACCCTAACTTCATTTATAAAATTTATTTTGAACAGCAGCCCCCCTTTGAAAAGAATTCCTGGCTGCGACCCCGGTATATAATAAAGATAATTTAAATTCCGAACACTAAGTAATTATTTATACTTCGAAGAAAAAAACTTTCTTCTACTATGAATTTAGTGTAATTTATATTTATTTTGACTGTGTTCAGTTTTTTGAATGAATCAAAGTTTGAAATATTTTTTTAAAACTTCTAATTCAATAGTAAAATCAAGCAAAATTTAATAAAAATAATAATTGAAAATTTTTATATTATATTCTAGAGGTAGACAACCTTTTTGGTCTGAAGGTCATTCAAAAAAGAAACCGAGCAAAGATCGCAAAATATATTTTAATCAATTTTAAGGAGAATAAATTTCCAATTGTAGATGAAAAACCCTGTGAAGTCTGTCACCAATGAAACGTTTCCATCGGTTGTCATAGGTGGTCGGGAAATTCGGGGCGCTCTTGTCCCTGTCCGTAGAGGCACTCGTCCCAGCCGCCGAAAGAATTGCCTCACATAATTGGTGTCCACCCGCTCTCCAAATCCATTGTGGTTGGGAATCTAATGACTCCCCAGCATTCAGTAGGTTCTGCCGTAGAACAAACGGAAGAATGGCATCGTTCAAAAAATGATTACCCCAATAGATGGTGTCAGGTGTTTATAATCAAGGGCCGCCATCTTTCCCGTCATGCAATTCGATCAACAGATTCTTTGGAGGGAATGTTCTATTACAATTCGGAACGGGGAGTCGCAATTCATTAAGTCAAAGAACAAATTGAATGTTTTCAACGAATTTATTCAACGAGTAACATTCAATATATTTTACAAGAAAAATCAAAATTGTGAAAATTGTTTTTTTGAATGTTCAAATATTTAAACAAAACTCAAATAAACATTTTTAATGATTAAAATAAATTTTTCCAGTGATAGTTGATCTTTATCGCTTTTATTAGAATTTTCAACTTTGCGCTACACTTTTTTTTATCTTTTGTTTTTTATTTAAATTAAGGTAATGGATGTGATGATTTTTTATAAGATCACTACAGACCCCATGCAAATCGCAGCGGTGCAACCATTTCTTGCATCAAATACTCTTTGTAGTGTTGAACTGACTATGAACTATCAAATGTTAGTGGTTGTATATAATTATGTCTGGAAATGAACTTCTAAATCAAAAAATTAAATTGTTTATATCCATTCTTTATGCAGCCAAAACTCTACTTTGCCAACAAAGGTTTTAAAATTTAAAAAATTTAACATTTAAAATTTTTAATTAAAAAAACACAATAAAAATCAATATAAACTATATATAATTTATAAATAGATATCTTGCATTTAATATTGTTCGGGAACTCCGAATTTTCCGTTTTTTCCCATTTTGGGATCTTAAAATGTATTTTTATCAAATGTTCACATAATCATCTATTGTCATCGAGAATGAGTAAGTGTGCAAAGTTTGAAGAAAATCGATTGAGTAAAAGGCCTTCAACAATTCTTTGGATATATATATATATATATATATAATATAGAAAGCAAGCTAATAAAAAGAATGGAAAAATTCAGTTGACATAATGGTCATTCAAAATTATTTTTAACAGCTTCAAATTTAGGAATTATTTTTCAAACTACCATATGTGGCCATCCAGATTGATGTAATCTGCATTTATTATAGTTATTCAAATTATAAAATAATAAGTATAAATTTGACTGGTTTTTGCGGCAAACAATTCCTGTTGCTCATCTACCCTTATAAATATCTATCGAATTTGTACGACCGACGTGACTTGTCCTGTATGAATATGATGCATACTGGTACGTATGTCGATATGTCCTTCGATTATCCTCCCATACTTAAAAATATTTTTTTAATTTAAAAATAAATTATTTGTGTTTGTAATGCCTGAATTTATAGTTTGTATGTAACTTTACAGATTTCCGAGAAATAGTATACTCATAGGGGGTGAATAAAAGAATAATTTGAAAAGGATAACGAAGCTCTTCTTAAAACTAATAATAATTATTATTCTTACAATAATTATGATTTTCGCTCATGATTAGACTTCTTCTCTAATTAGTGACTCTTGTATCCACTTATTTTCAATTATTATTTTACAATTGTTTTAGTAGTTTGTGAGAACACCAATTTTAATTTTAATGATCTATCATTGAGTAAAATTCAGTTATAATTAATACAGCAAACATGTGGAATGTTAGGAATAGAAATTATTGACAAATGGTACTAAAGAATTATAACAAATGTATCCTTAAGTTAATAATGAACAACCTTCGTCTATCATCGTCTATCATACATGCATTCTTATCAATAAGGTTTCTGTTACTAACTCGAATATTGGACCATTGATCTATTTGAAAATTATTAATTATTAAATTATTATAATTAAAATTATTGCTATTAGAAAAAAATATTGTTTTTCAAAAAAAACATCAGTTTCATTTTTAATATTTTGTTCTCTGTTCTCTGTCGATTTTCCTATGAGTTAGCAATTGATGACATGGACATGAGGAATATTTTAAATTTGGTATATTAAATTTTGTATGTTGATCTTAGTATTTGGAAATGTGTTTCTCCCACCCAGATGGAAAATTGATATTTTAGATGTTCACGATAGATAATTATTCGAGCATAATTTACATTTTAAATTACAACATAAGATATTAAAAAAACTTTTAAAATATTTAATTGTTTCAACTTTTAATATCAAAAATTTTTAATAAAGTAAATAAATTTTAATTTATTTTTAAATTAATTAAATAAATGTTTTTTTTCTTTAAATACAATCATTTTTAAAATTATATTATTATTTAGATAAATTTATTACCAAAATTATAAAAGTGATTATAATTATAATTTTAAAATAAAATCTGAAAATCATTTAAAATGAGAATTCGTTCGAATAATTGTTTATTAACAAGACATTAATTTAGGAGGATGTCAAATTATGAATGTTATGCTGAGAATTGCCACAAATACAATTCAAATTGTAATGAAAATTAGTGTGAAACCCTAAATTGCTGTTCTTAATAATTGAAAATATAATCTTCCTTAATTAATTTTTTGTTATCTTTTCAACACCTGCTGTTCACAATTACTAAATTATAATGTTTTGAAAGATGTTAACATTTATCTCAACAGTCAAAGTCTTTATTCCACATAGGGTTCGCTCGGATCTAATTAACTGTTGTTTATATTTAAATTGAGCCCCCCAAATTATTTCCCCTTATCCAACAATATAAATCTTTTATACATGTGTATAAAAATCTTTGCAATGCATGAAATATCCTTGTCTTTAGACATTATATATGTTTCTTTAATAGGGGGATGGGGCAAACTCGTCATGCTCTTCGTCAGTGGTACCGTGAAATGAAGTTGACCAAAGTGGACAAATGCAACTTCCATCATCTGCTGAAGATCTTATGGGATGTTTATTATGTTGGTTCAGTTGTTCGATGGGTAAGTGAACCAGAACAAGGATTGGAAATTCAATGCCTCCGTAAACATAACAATAGTATGAACCAATTTGTTTACCCTTCAAGGGTAGACATATCATTTTATAGCATCTATGACATTGTCCGTATTCTTACTCAACCTAAACCAGTGCATTTATTTTATTACTTCTCGGATGATTGGAGTGAATTCTCGACTTATTTGAGAAAATTATTTCTCAGTCTTTTATCTTGCTAATAAATATTCTTGGTAATTGTTTTTTATCACGTTTTTTATTATTAATTCCAGGGGATACATAAGAATTGTTGTGAACAATAAATATTACATAAACAAGCGTTTGACTATTTTTATTTAAATGACAGTTATGGAATATGAGGAACTTGTCCCAGGGCTGACGAATTTACCCCAGGGTGGGGCAAATTCGTCGTGGTCAAATTTTTGCAGTTTAATTGGTCATGAAATAATTCATTCCAAGAATTATTAGAGCTGTTGATAAAGCGTGTCTATGCTGGCAAAAGTAGCACTAAATATTGAAGATTACAATTATGTGGAAATTTTTACGTTAAAAAATGTAAAAAATTGACGAATTTGCCCCCTCACCTATCTCAAATTTTTATTTGATCAATTGAGTTATTTGTGTTTAGGATATTATAAAATATGAAGATAAATATTTTGTATATTAATTCATACAACGGTTTCCGTGATATCTTCGAATGTAAAAGAAATTTATGGCTTGCATGTGTTTGATGAATGATAAGCTTGATGAATGGTAGATTATGCAGATAATACGTTACATAAAGGAGCATAGAGTGTTTATGAAGCAACAATATTTTATTATTTACTTATTTGTTTTATCTTTATTGTTTCAGTTATCAAGTGCGGTTTTTTTAGAAAGTTTTATTTAAAATATTTACTACAACAAGTATCATTAAATTTGGATTCCATAAAAATTTTTCTCTAATTTCCTGAATAATTTTATGTTAGGAGATTTCTTGTAAAAAAGTTTGTATTGAAGAATCAATTCATCACAATATGGTTTTATTTGGAAAGAATATAATAAAGAAAAAATACTAAAAGTTTAAAATTCAATTAATTATTTATTTAGAAATTTAAATTCCAAATAATACAATAAAATATTAAGCAATTTTGATAATGAGGGTACAGAAACCCTTTTATATTTATTTCATCGTATTTTAGAAAGTATTCCATACGACGAATAAAATTTGAATAATAATTATTGAATCACATTATTCAAGATCCTTTTTCCAGATCCACAAAATTGAATTTGAATATTTGTTTAGTATAAAACTGAAAAAATATTTTGTAACCAATCGAGAAAATTTGTAAGATTTTTGAATCAAATTCAAATCAAAAGATCTGGTCAAAAGACAAATGGTTTTGTTTATACTTAATGGAACTTAACGACAAACCAAAATGATAACCTTCCTTTTGTCAAGACTTGAATTGTTTCAGTGACAAATTTGTATCGATTTTTAAGATGAATGGCTACGTATATATATATATATATACACAGTGAAAACTTTTTATTTGCCGCTCTCCCAAATTTACCACTTTTTCTTTGCATGTCAAATGAATTTATTAAGAATTATATTATGGACAATGTATTCGAGCGAAATATATATAAAAAGAAAAAATAAACTATTGGGAGGTTTAAAAATGATTGAAACGTTTTTATTTGACTAACAAAAGTCGAAAAAATTCAAAAAAATAAATGATTATTTTAAATAAATTTTATTTGGATTTAAATCAATATTATTTGGATTTCTTCGATTTTTTGTACTCTTATATAGAAGGTGAGTCAGAAGTCACCGGGCAGTCAAAATGACACAGGTTTTAAAAATTCAATTTATTATTACATTAAAATTGTGTACATAATCTAACGGAGTAAATGCTCAAAATGTTGGCCGCCTTCTTCAATGCCTTTTGCAGTCCTTCGAACGACAGAATATCAAGTACTTCGGCATAAATCATCACTAATTTCTGTGCAAGAATTTATTATCATTGCCACAAGTTGATCTATTGTTCCCGGCTTTTTGGCATACACTGAATTCTTTAACAAACCCCAAAGAAAGAAATAAGGAGGAGTAAGGTAGGGAGAGCGAAGAGGATACTCGATGGAACCGCGGCGACCAATCCATCTGTTTGGAAAGTTGTCGTTGAGCCAGTTTCGCGCTACAATGCTGTAATGGGGAGGTGCATCATCTTGTTGAAACCACATCTCCCCAAGCGGCCAGTTCTTCACACAGGGTATAAAATTATTGTTAAGCATTGACACGTAACTATCACCTGTCACAAAACCTTCAAAGAAAAACGGCCCTACCAGACCGGAAGCAGTGATTCCAATCCAAACTGCGACACCAACTGCGTTGACTTTTTTTTGTAGGATTTCATGCGGATTTTCATATGCCCAGTAAACAGAATTGTGACGGTTGACCTGTCCGTTAAGCTTGAAGGTTGCCTCATCACTCCAAATAATCTTCTTCGGAAATGTAGCGCCCTCATGGCAAAGTTGTTGAAAAATCTGAGAGAATTCAACTCGACGGTCATAATCATCTTCATTCAAGGAGTGGACGTAAGATTTTAAATGAGCATCGTGCAGGAGCCTGACAATGGAAGTTTGAGAAATGCTAAGCTCTTGTGATGCTCGTCTGGTGGTTTTTCGAGGACTATTCGTAAAACTATATGTAATAATTTGTCTGTTTTCAGAGTTGCAAACAGATTTAGGTCTACCACACTTAAGAAGTTCTTCACAGGAACCAGTTATTTCAAAGCGGTAAATTAGATTCGCTATTGTGTCTCTTTTAACCGTCCTACCAAATTTTTCTTGGAATCGTCTACATGTTTCACTTTTGTTATCCGTTTTATAAAATGTTTTTATGAGAAATACGCGTTCTTCAGTTATTAGTTTGGAATTATTCGACTCTGTCATTTTTAAGGTTTGTTAAATGATGAAATTATCGACTATAAATGGACTATTAGTAAGATGTGTTCACATGATCTTCTTAGGGAGTTTACACCAAGAAATTAACCGACTGATCGATGTAAACTCATTTTTGTACACTTGGATCACTAATATAATGACTGCCTGGGGACTTCTGACTTACCTTGTATATAAAGTTAAAATTAAAGATTATAATATTTTTGTATAATTTTCTCTTTCACAAACAAGCATATACACCAAAATATTTAAAAATTATATTTTTACCTAACAATTCTATATATAGTAAATATTCAATAATACCTTTATAATTTACCACTCTCCCAAATTTACCGCTTTTTCCAATCCCAGAACTTGACAAATTACAGAGAGTTAAATGTATATATATACTTTCAATTAGCATTCTTGAATTTGACACATACATGTATATATAAACATGTGTGTGTGTAAAATTCAAGAAAATTAATTAAAAAGTAAATAAAAATTATTCTATGAATTTTCTTAAATTAATCGAAAAATAAATAAAAATAATAAAATAACTCAATTACATACTTTAAATTCATCGAGAAGAAAAAACTTCCATTTGAATAGAATCTCAAAGAGCAAAAGAACAAAACACATCACAGTACGAAGGCGCTATAGTAAATTAAATATATAAATCTTATGATATCTATACACAGTTGATTTTTTTACAAACAGAATCACTTGGAGATCTGGATGTATTCAGAGAATTATTGTGGAGTTCTGTATTTGAGGAGTCGAAATTTATCAAATATTGACCTTGTCGATGAAACTGTTATTTGATGTGCTCACTCGGAAAATTCGGATTCCAAAATACATGAGTGAATGGTGAAAGTTTCTCGCTTTCAGTTATAAAAATATTTGCAATTTCTATAACATAGTACCGGCAGATGTTTTGTAGAAAAACATTTGTATTGTTTTTTGTTTTAATTTTCCTCAGAAAACAGATTATATATGTGTTTTTTCTTATAATAATATATATTCTTATATACAGGGTCGCCCGATGGGTACGCAGGCGCTATTTTTTCCGGATTCGGGTAGAGCTCGTCAAGACTTCGAACATCGATTAGCAGATGTGATGGAAGCCGATTGTGATCATTTTGAAACTCTTCTTTATTATTTTTTTCTCAATTTTCTAATAAATTATGTAATTTTTAATTAACTTCTTTCTCTTATATCTCAATCAATATTCATTTTTAAAAACAACAAATTACATATTCGTAATCAGCATGAAAATATCTTCTCCATACCAACCCCAAATTCGAAGTTAAATAATTATTATTTTCTGATTAAAATAAATTATTTTATTATTACTAAATCTCTTTTAAAGATAATTTCGCAATTCGAAAAATCTAACATCATACAATATATTTTGATGTCCTTTATTGATAAAGTTTGTTTTAATTTATCGATTTATTTAAAAACTTTATAAAAAGATAATTCTATTAAAAAATAATTATAATCATTTTGATATCTATTAAATATAAATTAATTTTCAGATCTCTTTAAGTATAAAATATCCTTACGTAAAATAAATAAATAATCTCATCTTAAGAAAAACTGTCCCTCCCACAGTCAGAACAAATATAACGATTTATGAGTAATTATTATAAAAATTATTAAAATTACGAATAAAAAAAACGTTACATTAAATGTAGCGATTATCGCAAAATTGAACTAATGTTTTTTTTGGAAAAAATATTTTTTTTATTTTCTTGGAGAAAATAATTCGAAATATATAAAACCAATTTAAAAGATTTATATTTATTTTTTTAATAAAATATAAATTATAATTAATTTATCAATTATGATTAGCAGAAATGAAATATACAACTTATATATTTCATTTCCAAAGAAAATATCAATCCTCCATCTGCTTAGGAGAGGCACAATCCGAATCAACATACAACATGCACAATATCAACACACAATTCAAAACATTCCTCACAGGAACAATAGAGTATCTTTGTATCTTTATCACCTATTTGTGATCACTTTTTGAACAACTTGAAAAGAACGAAAGAATTCAAAACAAAATGTATTTTGTCGGTGTGGGATTGTTTTGCATTGGCCAAATGTGTTATTATGCTGAGTGTCCCCAGTGTCAAA
>MQRK01194374.1:530-20438 GCA_001938485.1 Girardia tigrina | reverse complement strand
TCAGATGGAAATTGGTATTTTTTATTTAAATTTAAAGTGATTGACTATTCGAACATAATTAAAATAATCATTTGATAAGTTCATATTTTTAATTTCACAATTAAAATTAAGTTTAATAACTTTTAGTAAAATTTAAATTAAATGCATTTTTAATAATTTGATGACATTTTTATTATTTTGAGATTTATTGAGAAATGGTAAAAATTATTATTTTTTAATTAATATTTTTAGAGGTTAAATATTTTAAAAAATAACTTAGAAAAATTTTTCGAATAATCATGAATTAAAACAGAAATAAGAAAACCAATTAGAAGAATGACAAACGATGATAGATTTTCTGAGAGTCATAATGACTCTAAATGTGATTGTAATAAAAATTCAAACGGGACTTGTTTAAATGTTCTTAATAGTATAAAAGGTAAATTTGTTCGAATAATGGTTTAAAACGATTCAGAATAAAAAATCTTATCAATTTAAATAAATGTCAAATTACGAAAATTTTTCTGAGGCAATTTAAATTGCGATAAAAATAAAAGTGTGGAAAATAATATTGGTATTCTTATTATATATAAAATTTCAAAATATTACAGCTTCAAATATGAATTCTCGAATCAAGAAACATTATGTTCAGCAAAAAGAAACATATTTTCTGTCTCTATAAAAGTTATTTAAATTACCTTAGTGTCAGAGAACTGAATTTGACCGTATCATCCGGTTTCATTTTCAAAATTCTAGTAAATAATGTTCTTTTATTTGTTTTATTCGAAATTTTTCTAAAATGATTTTGGAAATAAAAATTTTCATTTTCGTTTACAAGGACGTATAAAACAACAATAGGTCCACCTTCGAATCCTAAAATCAAATCAAATTTTGACTGGTTAATTTGCCAAAGAAGCATAGATTTAGGCACCACACAGCTAATTTTATTCCCAGATTCTTTAAGTGCTGAAATGTAGAATTATTTATACAATTCGTGCATCAGACTAAATCTTATACCTCTGTCAGTTCCTGAAACTGAGGAGTTAATATCAAATGAATCTGTTGGTCTTGTTGTTTGAAGGTTTAATTTCGAAAGAGTAAGTTCCGATTTGGATTGCTCAACTAAAATTATGTCAATATATAAGTAAGTTAATATTTCCTAACAATCTTTTTTATTGAGAATAATATTTTTCGAAAACAATGAGATTTTGAAGATTCATAAAATAATACAAGATACTCGATAATAATAATAATAGTCATAATGATTTTTGTATTAATTAATAATTTTTATATTAATTAATAATTTTTATATTAAATATAATCATCGACTTTTAATGAATATATCGTGAAAATTTTATAAACACAATGGTGATGTTACTTAGTTCAGAGTTTTATCAATTTGTTTGTATTTCACACTCCTAAAATTATTAAGTGGAGTTTTGTACCATCGACAACAGTAAGTCGTTCCTTTTATGGTCAAAAATAGTTACTTGGAAGTTAATATAAAAAGTGAAAATCCAAAAGGTACATGATAAATTATTTAACCATAAAAAATTTAGTCACGAATTGACGAATAAATATAACATATTCATCAAACGATTCAAACCACACTTTTTCCAAAATTATTATCTTTTTATGAACAAAATATAGTTTCATTTTATCGCTACCACAACAAGAATTTTCAAATTTCAAAAATACCCTTTTTAATTATCCATTTCTAAAGGAAATTATTTTCTCTTTAAGAGTTTAGTTTCTCATGAGCTCGTTTTTGTATATTGTATTAAAAAATAAGTAATAGAACAAATCTATAGTAAGACATATGGAACAAATACCATACAGTAAGAATTGTTTATTATCTGGTATATTTTTTTAGGAAATTAACTATTATTTGAATATAATAAAATATGATTCCATTTTTAAAAAGAACAATTTCACAACAAAAAGGAAAATGAGGATAATTCTAATTCTCTTATAAATCACATCAAAACTTACTGTGAAGAGAAATACAAATGGTGTGGTCAGAGGATTGATAAACTGCGTTTAGACTCTTTTCTCTAATTATAAAAATGTATGCTATTAATTTGAAATTGGGGGTCGGATCTAAAAAAAGTATCAGAGAAGGGATTTGGATAAAATGTTACAATTATAAAAATTCTACTCTATGGTTTATAGTATCATTGGTAATCCAGAAGAAGAATAAATGGAGACACTAAATCTAATTAAATTAAGGACTTTAGGATAGACTTGGGCATGTTTAAAAATTTTCTAAACGTTTAAACGGTCTTCGTTTAGCTTAATAAACGTTTTAAAAACGTTTAAACAATTTCTAAGTTCATGGAGAAACATCGCGACTATACTATATTTTATTAAAGGCAATTCATGTCGATATATCCATGGATTATAAATGTTTACCGGAAATTCTTAAACAAACAATTTTGTTCGGACAGTTGATACAAAAGTAATGGTATAGTCATAATAAGCACATCGTTTTTATATTTCTAGTAAATATACAAATATACTCTCACCCATAAACTTGAATAGGTGTAGTGTATGTGAGATGGTGTATTTCATGAAACAGTATTTGTTGTTATTAGCATACCTCTTCCACCACCCATTATAAATGTTGGGTTCGTGATCAACGATTGAGTTCATAATACAAAAATGTTTATTCATATAACAATTAACAATTTTTCAAACAAAGTTTTTTTTATTTCACACAAAATTGCTAGATATAAATATTAATATGCAAATTTTAATTAAATTATAAGTATTTATATGTTATCTATTACAAATTTTAATATTATAAATTGGCGACTTTATTAACAACTTCTATAAAATTTGAACTCCTAATATTTTAATCATCATTTTAAGGTCTTTTGTACCTGATATTTTACTTTCGTTAATATTAGAGTTATATTCTTTGATTTTATTCCGTTTTTAAATTTTCTTGTTATTCTTTAATTTAACTTGAATTATGAAACAATTTATTTTTTTTTAATTATTTTAGAAAACATGTTATCATATAAAATTCTTTCAATAAAATCTTAATAACTTTTATTTTTAAAATTTCAACTTTAAACTTATTTAGAAAATATGTTTTAATTATAAAAAATCTTCTGAATAAAATTCTGATTTTAAATATTTTAGATATTTTTAATTTTCAAAAATTCAAAAATTTTTTTAATTCGCCTAATTCTCTCAATAAGAGAAGAAAATTAATGTGCAACAGAAGCTTATTTTTTAACCTATTCAAGTTTTACCGATTGCAAAATCACTCAGAGAATTTCAATGAAAAATTTAAATGGGGTGTGTCAAGTTAAATGCGCCTGATACAAGAAACAGTTTGATTTAACAGAGCTAAGCATGGATGAATTGTGCAAGTACCTCGCACAATTTCTATATTTCGCATTTATAGTCCCTCGAAAAAGCTGAATAGATCAGGACAGTATGTTCTTTACAAATGAATAGGTTTCATTTAGCCTGATAAAAGTTTCAAAAAAAGTATAACCCATGTTGTGAGTTTTGACATATGAACTTTAAAATTACACGCTCGTTTATAAATCGCTAAACGTTTAAATGTCTTAAAAAACGAAAACTTTTTAACGATCGTTTAATCGCTAAATATGCTCACCTTTACTTTAGGATAGACTTTTGGCAATTTTGAGTAATTTTAATTGTCTTTTAGGAAAAAGAGGTTTTCACAACAAGTATCAAAGATATAAGTTAATAAGATACCCAACCCTTTGTTGAATTTAAAATGTATTATATTTTTGAGTCAATAAGGCTATTGAAATCTTATGTATCAAGAAAATATAAATGAGATTTATGAGAAAATGCGTTCATGAAAATACCAAGTAAAGTTATTAAATAGGAATGGATAAATAAATAAACATCAATTAAATTATTGAAAACACACATAAATATATCAACCATCTTTTACCTTTCTTTAGAAAATCTGATGATACGAAGAGATGTTTCCCGTTGTAAATATCAATCCAACCTACACCAATATCGCTAGTAAAACTGATTAAATTACCAGTAACACTGAAATCCAATATATGTTTGAAATGTTCAGAAAATGTTATTAAACTTAATAAATAAAAAGAATGGGAACTATTTTTGGCAGAATTATTAATCTACACAAAAATGAAACATTATATTAGAAAATCACATAAAATTTACTTCACTAGGATAATTATTGGACGTATTATTAATAGAAAAGTGATGATGACTCCATGGTTTGTGACTTCGTCTATTATTATCATCATTTTTTGTTGAAAAAGAAATTTTAAATAAAAATATGGATTTTTTAAAAGTTGAAATCAGCAAGAATAAAGATTTGTGAGAATCTTCTATTAATTTCATTGATTCCACTCTTACATATTTATTAAGAGGATTTCCCCATTTCCCACACTTTTGAAATGGCGGCCATTGGACACTTTTCCCTGTATCCTAGAGTACATGATGAAGAGAGGTCTGATACAAAATAAAACTTTACTTCAATAAAAATGCCATAAAATATTCCCAAATCAACTGAGTCAAGTAACTTCAATTGCTCATCCATAAAATACCAAACTGACACTGTGTTATCATTCAAAGACAGTGAAAAAGCGTCAGTGAATGAATCTGTTAATTGTGGAAAAGAATGTTGACTTTCGTCATTGACAAAATGTTTTGATATCTGACTGAGGAAATGATGAATTAAAAGCAAACTATAATTCTATAAGACTATATCATAATTCTTTATTATATTCTAATTCAATATATTATATCAAATTACATCATTAAATTCGTTACATTAATTTCAGTTTTTATTAAAACAATTAATTTCAATAACAATGTGTAACGAAATTTTTCGAAAGTTTCTCCCGCAAACGGTTTTCAGAATTTTTTGATGCTTTTCAACATGCTGGTTTTGAATTTGGTGTCGGTTTTCTTTTTCCGTCTCCGAATTAACCTATGAATTAAAAAAAAAAGAATTTAGCAAAAAAACCTCATTTTTTAATTGTTTTCGTTTCAGATTTGTTGTAATGACCAGAAAAGGTTCCACAAGAAGTTATAGTTCAAAATATTAATAACAAAGAAGTGCAAACTGACAAGAATAACATAACAGTGGATTGTAAAGTCATGTGTGAACAATCAAAAGTGAAGGTTTGAACGAGACTGTCTTTTATGTTGTGTGCTATCGTCTCTAATCGAAAACCAAAGGTAATCTCCCATCATTGCTGTATCCCACGCTCCTTGGTACATTTTCTCCATTTTTTGCATATCCTGGTGGAAGCGTTCCCTCTATTCCTCTCTAAAGTCACCAAGGTTTTCCCGAAACCAATGTAGATGCGAATACAAATAATGAAGTTTTTCGAAGTGTTTGAGCAAATCACTGATCAGTAGTTGGTACTCGTCAATCTTCTTACTTCCCAAGAATCCTTCCACAACTTTCCTAAAGGCTCTCCATGCATTCCTTTCTTTAGGAATCATCTTCTTTTCCAAGTCCTCTGACGCCAATACAAGTCTAATTTGAGGACCCGTGAATACACCACCTTGGACTTTAGCTTCAGACAACTTGGGAAACATTTTGCTAATATATTTGAAAGCCCGTCCGCTGGGATTTAAAGCTTTTACAAATTGTTTCGCAAGTTCAAGCTTTATATGTAATGGTGGCAGCAAGATCTTTTCTTTTCCGACTAAAGGAGAGTGTATGACATTGTACTTTCCAGGAAGAAGTTAATCTCTAAGGGGCCAATCTTTTGCAGCATAGTGTTGATCTATAGCCCGACTGTTCCAGAGACAAAGAAAGCAGGAATATTTTGTATATCCGCCTTGTAATCCAAGCAAAAATCCAATCATCTTAAAGTCTCCGCAGACTTCCCACTTATATTTGTCGTAATCAATCATTTGTAATAAGATTTTCACATTTCCGTACCCTTCTTTGAGCTAGACGGAATTGGCTATTTGGATAGAAGAGAAAATATTGCCGTTATGGAGTAAAACAACCTTTAGGCTTCTACTTGAGCTGTCGATAAATAACCGCCAGTGATTTGGATGATGTTCATAACCAATTTCTTAGAAAAGCCCAGTCACGACTGAGCAGTAGCACAACGAGTCTTTCATCGTATAAAACTTTGAGAAACGTTCATGTCGTTTTCGATAAATTGATGATTTACAGATTGGATCCAGTAAATTCCACTTTTTCAAACGAGAGGTAAGTAGTTCAGCATTTGATTTCGTAAGTCCTAGGTCTCTTATTAATTCATCAAGCTCCTGTTGATTAGGAAAGTGCGGTACATTCTTAGGACTTTTTTCAACAAAATCCAGGTCAGTATCACTGTCTTCTTTATAAGAAAACTCATCGTCAGAAAATGAATATTTTCATTGTTTTGGAGCTATATAATACCCGCATATATAGCAATAGGAGTCGTGGGAGATTCACAAACTTGCTTGCTCGTCATGTTAGGTAATTGAAAAAAATTAATAATGTAAATGAGTAATTGATACGTTTAAACAAAAGGGAAGTCTATTGTGTATTAATCTAAAATAGAAAATATTAAATAGCGGCAAAAAATTAGATGGTGTGCAAAAACTAATATCGTATTCGTGATCAGCATACTCAAATTGTGTAAGGAACATAGAAATTGTTTTGCGGGAAAAAATTGTTACACAATGTAATTAATAACAAAATACACTTTTTGGAAAAAGTTCAGAATATTATCCAAAATATTTGAAGATTTATGTCTAGGTCAGAGGACCATAGTTCCATCTAATTATATCTTGAAAAATTTTCGGTAATAGAGATACATATAACGTGATAAATTGGTCTTAATATTTTAAATCGAACTACCTCTACTTTAAATAAAAATGGCTATTTTGATATAATTCAAATATTGTCTTTTTAGAACAGGAAATAATAACACATGTCGCAGACTATTGATAATTAATACATTTCTTTACTTAATACGTTTAGGGTACCATTCAAATAGTGGTGTAGAATTTTAAATTTCTTAGAACACTTAGCATTGAAAGAATAGTATTATCTCTGTAGGTCGTGTACTGTTCTGGTATTTCGTAAAACATGAAAGATTTTTTTGACTTGACCTTGTAAAAACTTCTAAATTTCCTTAAAGGAGAAATATTTTTTAATATTGCCCTTTTCGTGTTTAGCTTGATTTCAGGGGCTTAATCAGGATTTCATGTCAGGGGGGATAATGAAGAACACGCTACCCTTTCAACCATACTTACACCCGTCCACACACACCTAATCACTGACACTCACATATACACACATTGATACTTAAGGATTTCGAGGTCCTATAAAAAAGCGTTTCCATATTGTTTATTGTTTAGCAAGAAAGAAAAGAAGCTGGACATAACAAACTATAGTGTATTCATCAGAAATTGTATGAATAAAGCATTTAATAATATTATTAATTCAATTTATTTATTTAAAATTTTAAATAGAATTAATCAAATCATTTAGAAGTTTACGATGATTTCAGATTGTGAGAAATAGTTGCAACATCAATATCAGAATTCATTTTTTAACACCAAAATTTATTAATATAACAACAATTCACATATTTAAACAAATTTTTCTGTTAATTTAATTATCTCGCCACATATTAATCTATTAAATTTTTCTATTCTATTTTTAAAATCTTGCAAATTTATTAAATAATTTTCCCAATATAACTAAAAATTTATTTTAAAATTTATTTAAAATTGTTTCATAACTTCTATTAAAATATATAAATTGTTATGACTTTCAAAATATTTTTTTTTATAAATAAATATTTAATATTTAATGGTTTTCTTATCATTTTTAATTTTAAGATATTTAATAGATACATTAAAAAGATATTTTTTATTTTTAAATAGATATTTATTTTTTTATGATTTTCTTTTATTATATCATTTTTAATTTTTAAAATATTTAAAAAACACATTAAAAACATATTTTATTTTTAAATACGCATTTGATTTTTTAATAGTTGTTTTATTATATCATTTTTAATTTTAAAATATTTAATAAGCATATTAACATTAAAATATTTTACTTTTTAAATTAAAAAAAATAATAAATTATTCTAGTGAGATGCAAATTTAAATTAGCCCCTCATAAAGATGAAAAATGAACTTAAATATTCAATCTAAATTTAAATCAAATGAGTTTTAGATAATAAAAAATAAAATATTAATCAACCATTTGGGTATGAGAGACACAATCCCAAATCCACATACAATATTCAAACATTAAGCATACCTCATAATGTTAATTAATAATTATATTTTCATAAAGTTTAGTTGTTTTATGCTTGATGATTTAATTAAAGTGAGTTATGGTTTATAATATAAAGTATGATTACATTTATGTCTTCCATTAGATCCCTGAATTTCCCGGGATCTTCTGTGGACAATATTTCTAAATCAAAAAAGGCTGGGATTGAGATTTTCTATAATATTTAAAATCTCTATCTATAACATCTCTATTTATATCTCTATCTATAGTAAGCAGATTACATTAGAAATCACAATAATTCTGCTCATAATAATGTAAAAGAAAAGATTTTATTGCATATTTTCTTAAATATGTTGTTCTTCTGTATTGTTTATGAAATAAAAAAGTAAATATTTATAAATAATAAATGTAAATAACTTATTATTAAATTTAATTACATATGGTTCAAAAACATTCATATAACTTTAACTCTCCTATTTTAGAAATGCGACTTTATTAAATGATAAATTTGTTTAAATATTACAGTAAGACCAGCATTTCCTATGCCGAATTTTGAAAAGTAAAGGAGGACTATGACAACAAAGTCAATGGGACTCATCGTGAAACTGCAAACTATCATTCGAATCAATATTTCTAGATTTCGGGGGGTCCATTTAAGCAAACATTTCAAAGAAAAAATATATTTTGGCTATTATAGATCAGTTTATATATCATTAAACGAAGTTTTTAAACAAGATGAAGGTAAGATAATCGAAATATTTCTCATGCATTGGATTTGGAAATTTGGAGCACCATATATAATTCACATGGATTGTACTAAAGCGTTTAAATCGTCTGTGATGAAAGAGCTTGTGGAACGTCATAAAATACAACTGCAATTTTCCACCACTCATCATCACAGGTTAATGGCATAATCGAGAGACAATTTAAAACCATAAGAGATTATATGAATGCCATGAGACAAGATAAAATCGGTAAGACATGGGTTGATATCTTACCAGAAGTAGAATTTACTCTGAATAGTACAACACTGAAATCGATTGGAATATGCACGACAGAAGGGATATTTGGATTTAAAATTAACCGACAGTGGAATAATTCTTTGAGAATGGATAAAAATAGAGATGAAATTGTAAACTTAGTAAGGAGGAATCAAGACAAAATTATTTATGATAATAGTAAAACTTGTCACCGAACACACAATGTTGGAGTTGAAGTGTTAGTCAAAACGGAAAATCTTAATAATAAGGACGAGAATGGTTATGATGGTCCCTTTAAAGTAATTAAAGAGAGACATGTCATGAGTTATGAAGTAGCTAATAATACGGACATAACATTAATAGGAAATATTGAGAGGAAATTAAAAGATGGAGATATGAGATAAATAAATATTTATAAATAATAAATGTAAATAACAATATCAAATTTAATTACATATTATTCAATAACATTCATATATTTTAACTCTCCTATTTTAGAAATGAGATTCTATTAAATGACAAATTTGTTAAAATATTGTAAGAAATAGCGTGAAAATTGAATATATTGTTATTTATAAATTTTGTTTGTAATTTCAGTTTTCTAATATCTAATAATCTTAATATTCGAAAAATTTCTATAGTACGTACAATAATGTTGATCTTAAAAAAATAGTTTTAACCTTTACAATATTGCTGATTTCTATTATAGTGCATTTAGAAAACGGACTAAATTGATTTTTAACAGATGAATTCCATGATCCATTGTGATATGAGACGGATACTAATTCTTGTTTAGTGAGCACGAGGATTTCGTTGCAACCTGTTTATATAAAAAGTTATGTATATAAGTGAAAAAAATAAATAAAAAATTTTAAATTTCAAAAATCTTGACAATTTAATTTTTTTTCATTTATTACAAGACACGATTAAAAACTTATTCCATTTCATCAATAGCTTAGTATAAAAGTTTGAATTTTTTTAAAGTAACCGTCAAGTGCAGACATTTTGGTTCAACGATAGTACTTCTGAAATCTGTACTTTATCTTTGTATATAATCAATGAGTATATAATAAAATATATAATAATATAAAATATATATAATATTGTATATAATAAAATGAGTTTACCTTTAAGTTAATCAATGCTTCCAACTAGAACAGTAGCGTACATAAGGGGGGGGGCAAGAGGCCGCCCCCCCCCAAGAGACTTACAAAAAATATTTTTTTTTAGTACATTACTAAAATGTTATCTTTTATCATAAAATTCGTATTAGTATAAGTGATAATCGAAAACGATCCAACTTCCTCAACAATAGGAATTCTTAGACTGTATGAAAGTCGTTGTGTTGAGCGCCATGAAGCACTTCTACGCGATCGTGTGCATATAATTTCAATTTATCTTTGTTATATGATTCTGGAAATACTCTGACTTAAGTACTCAAAAATAGCTTTAGCCACTCAGACTTTGTTATTGGTCTTGGGAAGAATATTTTAAATTATTTGAATGTGTAAATGTATTGATGCTGTATTTTGATTTAAGTATGTTGAACTTTGAATGATGATTCTCCGACCCAGATGGAAATTGGTATTTTTTATTAAATTTAAAATGATTGACTATTCGAGCATAATTAAAATAATAATTTGATATGTTCATATTTTTTAATTGAACAATTACAATTAAGTTTAATATTTTTAGTAAAGCTTAAATTAAATGCATTTTTAATAATTTGATAAAATTATTATTATTAATTTGAGTTTTATTAAGAAATGGTTAAATTATTATTTTTAATTAATATTTTGTAGAAGTTAAATATTTTAAAAAATGATTTAGAAAAATTTTTCGAATAATCATGATTAAAAATAGAAATTAGGAAACAAATTAGAACGATGATAAACGATGAAAGACCTTCTGAGAGTCATAATGACTCTAAATGTGATTGTATTAAAAATTCAAATGAGACTTGCCTAAATGTTCTTAATATGACGACACACGACCACTTGACACTAATTATCAAAGCAATGGAGACATTCGATGGGTCAGAAGCAAAATTAGAAGAATTCCTCATAAGCTTTGAGAGATATTCAAAGATTTTGGGATTTAAAGAAGAAAGAAAAGCAATAATAGTTACAACATTCATGACCCCAGAGGCGATAAACAAATATGAGAAAACACAAGGAGACAGCTGAGAAACAAAAATGAGAAGTGCATTCTAGAAAGAAAAAAATATTTTGGTAGAGATCCATTAGAAAAATTTAAAAATCCATCTGAAATATTTAAAAAGATTGATGAACTAGTGGAACAATTAATTGAGAAAAAAACTGGGAAAAAAGGAACTTTCAGATCTAGCGTACGCCAACACTATTGAAGATAGAGAAGTAAAAAGAGAAATGACTCTGAGAAATGCCACAAAAGCAGAAAATATAAAGAATATTCAATGGAAAATTTATGAATTTGAGCTGAAAGACAGTAATATAAGAGTGGACGCGTACACGACAAAGGAAAATAAAGAATGGAAGAAAGTAGAATATAGAACAAGAATACCGAGACCAAGATACGAAGAGAGAAAGATCGAAGAACCAAGAAGAAATTTTAATGCGAGAAGGATCATATGTTGGACCTGCCATGAAGAAGGACATGTGAGACGGGAATGCCAAAATGTTAAATACAACCATTGTAATAAGAAAGGGCATGTAAGAACACCATGTTATGAGAATCCAAACTGATTTAGAGAGCGCGAATAATCGAACATAGAAGATACAAGGTGAAGTGACCAGTGTCACCGATATAGATCACGTAAATCATCGCGTCCGCCCCGCTCAAACGTGTCGCCCACAGACTCCGACTGTTCTGTCTGCGATTGATATCGAATAGTTGTATTATCACGTTTTTATTAACCGATAATTTCAATTTCGATTTGAACGATTCACAAACCGTTCCGTTTGTCGGTTTCGTTAAAACGAGTTTATTCGGTATATATTCGTATCCCCATTTCGGATCGGGAAATTCCGAATAAAGCGGCAGATCTTTCGCTTGTACTTTCATGCGAGATCGTTCTCTGTCGAAATCAATTGGAATTCGAAAATAAAAATGTGAGAATCAATTTGTATTCAAAAGATATCAATCAATTTATTTTCCGCTTAAATTTTCCGTACAAAGCTTCTATTATTAAAACAACACAAAATTAATCTATTAACAGTTTTCGATCATTAAAAAATCAATTTTTAAATTTTTAATTGAATTAAAAATTTGTTTAATGTATGTTTGGATTTTTCTCAGGTCAAAAATTTCAGGGGTCGCAAATCCAAATAAGGCATTTTTAATAATTAAAAATAAAAAAAATTAAGTTAAATATCACATGGAAAAAATCTTAATTGGTTGCTGCTGCTGATACGATTTAGTGAACACTACACAAGGAATAGAAGAAATGACCGAAAAGAGAACTCGAACACACAGTACAGAGGTCAGATGGGATGTACGAATAGAAGAGACCAAGTAGTAGAATTAGAAGACTACGATGATGACTGGGAAAGAATGTCGAAAAGGTCGAATAAAAGAGGGAGTCTAACAAAAAGAAAAAATATTACAAACAACAAAAATTTCAGAGACGAACAGGGAAACGAGGATGCACGGTCACAGGGAGAAGTGATCAGTGCACTTCACCAAGAAACGAGTGTATGTATATGGTTGACTGTACGAATGATTGTTTGTATGATGACGTATGTTGGGTATGGGATGCTGTTGAAAATGTTCCTCAGGAATTGTGTATATTAGATGGTGAAAACGAAATACAAAATGAGAAATGTGACAGTTTGATCACAGAAAAAGATGAAAAAAGTAGCACAGAGATGATGAAAATATCAAAGTTTAAAATAGAATACGAAGAACTGAAAGGGAGACCTAGTATAGAATTTCAAATAAAGAATATTAAAGTACGATGTCTATTGGATACGGGAGAACTGTGATAAATTAATTATAAAAGTGCATTTTGTCTACACGTATATATTGCTCAAAGAAAGCCAATATTGACATACATTCCTTGGCAGTGACATCTCCAATGGTGTCGTGAGTGGTTGGAATAGAGCGTTGATCAATGGAGAAATGTCATTTTCATTGATGATAGTAGCTTCTTGCTTATACCAAAAAGTCATCTTATCATTATTCGCCATCGACAGAATGAAGCCTATCGCCCCGATTGCCTGTTTCTGGGCTAAATATTCACTTTTTGCAATGCTAAATTTCACAGAACAATTTTCGTACTTGACGTTATTTTCTGTTCTCATCATTTAGACAAAAAGAAATGTTTCAGTTAACTGACTGTTAGAATCCATTTCAGTTTAGAGGCGGACAATAAATATACCAAAGTTTAGATAAATATACCGAAAAGTAATAATTTACATATTTTAAGCTTTTATTTGAATGAATATATATTTAATGTTTTATTTATAATATTTTGAAAAAACTAATTACTTGAAATTTCATTCGAATCAGAGATGAGGACAAAATCCAAAACCATGTCGTCAAAGGTGAAACAAACAGTGGGTTCATTATTTACAGATACCGAGAGGGTATTTAAATCTTTATAAGTAATTGCAGGCATTCCTCCATAAAATACATGACATATATTTTTGATTCTAATTTAATAAAAATATTTTAAAAAATATTAAATAAGTTTGAAGCAGTGTTTTTAGATATAACATGTTCAAAATAGTGACACTCAAAATAGCAATAATTATAAAAATTCAATTAAGAAACATTTATTTCCAAGTTATAGGTAATGGCTTTTAAGAAGTCTAGTAAATTGTTTTGATTTTGATTTTTTATGCTACTGTAATTCTTTTATTCGTGGTAGTCTATTTTTTCATTTTTTGAACTAAATCTCTACTTTGTAAAATTTGGATGTAATTTACTTGTTAAAGATCTTTTTCTCGTTGCAACACTTCAATAAATCTATAAAAAATCCTAAACGATAGTTCTAAATGAAAGGAACAGTATTACATTTGTGTTTCTGGAAATTATTCTGTTTTAGTAGTTTTAGAAGCTAATTCAAAATCTATTTGAATATAGGAGAAATTACGATCTTTAAAACTTTGATTTGTCTCCACATTTAATGATAGGTTGATTGTTGCTTATTTGTAAGTTGAACAAATACACAGGATAATAAATTGTTTCTTATTAAAGCAGGTAGAGCCGCATTTCTCGTCATATCAATATTTCTGATCCTTACGAGAAACTTTTCTTGTTCTCTTTCGTTTTTCATTCGAATATTGAGGTATATATTGAATCGCAACGTCGTTTTTCTCGTAACAGCTCGAGTTCGAGTATCGTTTATTATCAGTTCGAATCCAAAATCGTTGATGCAAATGATATATTTTACACAAAATCCTTCGCCTAAATTCTTCGAATCATTGTAACCGTGAATCGGAGTGATATTGATATCTTTCGATTATTTCGACATTTATTATTTTAAAAATTAATTTATTTTAACGTTAATGTGGCTCAAGTTTGATCAACCATTGCAAATTTCCGCACCGGATCTATTGAATGTGACATCACACATCCAGTGATCATATTCGTGTAACCGTTTAAGAAATTGAGCAGACTGAAAATAATAATCCTGTTATCATCACATTGACCACTTTCATATAACAAAAATGATCGTTGATTTAAAGTAAGTTTCAAATTCAGAAGAATCATCAATTCTCTGAGACTGGTAATGGGTGAAGGATAATTGAAGTTAGCTTTTCTTTTCAGTCTAATGATCTGACGCGGATTTGCTCCTAACTTAAAACTGATGAAATTTCCACATTAACTCCAGTCAATGCATTCTGTGCAATTCTTTGATGTGGATTACACGTTGTAGAAGCAGTAATTGTAATAAGATTTTTTATTTTTCGAACTCCGAATTCCATTGAATTGTGAGGATAAGTATGGGTACCAGTACTTACCGGTGGTTCTAACTGTTCTCGAAATTGAAGACATGTAATTAGGCGACTCTTATATCCCACATTTACACATTTCCAATTAACTTTCGTTGATAGAATTTAATCTCTTCTATATTCAAGTCCTTCGAAATTGATCATTTGTCTTCTTTTTATCGATTTAAGAAATTCCATGTAGATATAGTAAATAAATAATATCTAATTTTTTGTATTATTTAAATTAAAAAAGTTTCTATTTAAAATATTTAATTTAAAAATGTTACTATTTTGACTACAGCTGTTTCGATCGATTTCCTATTAAAATATATAATAAGAGATTCATTAGGTTGCTCTTCTATGAGGTTATATAAAATTAATTGCATTTTTTAAGATATAATTTTTAAATAGTATATCCCAATTTAGAATAAAATAACAATAAAAATAAAATTTCTTAGAATCCATACAATTTTGCAAGAGATAAAAGATTATTTTTTAAAGTTTACTAAAAATCTGAAGGTATAAAAGTAATTAATTCATTGAAAGCTTAATGAACCCATGCTTTACCTATATATAACCAAATTTTTGGATGTGCATCTACAAAAATTGGGTGTACATTGTACACCAATATCAATATATCAATATTATAGAATATCAATATATCAATATATTATAGAAGTCGCTGGACCAGTTCGTAGAACATTGTGAGTCTTCAAACTATACTATACGGCAGGTAGTTGAAGACATAAAAAGCATTTCTGTTGATGCTGATCCATGTTCCACAAAAAGATACTGGGATAAAGATTTAGAAAGTAACGACCAAGTGTACATAATGAAGATTGCGAGTAACGATTGTCACCTCACTTATATGATTCGCTGCAGGAAGGCAGCCAACAAGTGCAGTAGTGAAAATGAGTTTTTCCATACTGAAAAGTATTTTGCGACATAATCACAGCTTTGATATGGAAAATGTGAGATACTATGTTGTGCTGAATTTTAACTCCACTGCTTGAATATTTTATACTCTGTATGTTGTTATTACAGTTAATGCTATGTTTGTTGTCTTAATTAATCTTAAAAATCTATAAATAATAAAATCAAAACTTTCATTTTTTAGGTAAAACAATGTCCGTCCTAGTTATTACACAAGGTGATTCATAATAGTAGATTTGTTAAGTCAGCAAAATTGTTATAGATAAGCCTGAAGATGGTGAGAAATCTCCAAAAATTTACTGAATAAATAAATTTTACTCTTTTGAATAACGTTATTAATTATGATATAGAATTTGCCGTTATTTTTTAAATTTCTTATTAAAAACATCTTTAATATTTTTTATTTTTCTGGATTTACATTTTTACACAAACTTAAATAGCCTGGGAAATTTTCACAAATTAGCTTGATATGCTTTGGCACTTAAAGTGGACCACTTATCTTACAAAATAAGCTATTCATTTAAGAGCAGCTCTTTAGCAAAAATATCAAATTAATTTTCACAAAACTCAATTATTTGTATATATTGTTTAAGTTTTAATAAAACTTACCCGATAATTTTAGAATAAATGCATTTTTTAATTTTTTTGCAAGGAAAAGGACCTAGAAAATAAGAATAACTGTATGAATTAATATGATATGAACAAATACCATAAGGAAATATTAAATTGCTTTCATTAAATTTATACGTAGAATCTTCTGAAATGTTAAGGACTCCATACATACCAGTATTTGTGCAAATAATAATTGAATTTTCATTAAATAATGTAATATTTACAATGTCGATTAGATTTGGTATAATATCCATAACTTGAATTATTTCTAGTGAAATTGATGTATATCTTTTATACTCTGTATTCTTTTCCAGTTTAATGGAGCACTGATATTTTGATATTCTTTTGTCTTTTAAAATAATTAAAAGTAAATATCCATTTTCATACTTCATTTCTAATATTTGGTCAATTGGTGTAGCACTAAAATCAAAAAAATAATTATGCCAAATATAAATCTTCATTTACTAGAAAAATAAATTAGGACTGATTTTCCTTAAATGAAATTGCCCCCTTAGTTCACAGATGATTGTTCTTAGTATTATAAATTACATTTGATGACAAAGTGGGTCGTGCATTAGCGTAGCTGCAGCAGTGTGGCGCTGATGGAGAGTATCGGGGTAGTGGGACAGGAAATATGTGGAATACCTTATCCTAAAATAATTATGTTCCCTTGTCCATCGCGAATGATCGATTATTGTCACTAGTATTACTATTATTAGTATTATTCAATGATTATTTATTATCAGATTTTTAATAGTTAAATAGCTCTTTTCAATCATTGAAATTCGATTTGAAACTATTATTGAGATTGTGTTGGTTCGATGACGGAGTGGATTCAAAAGAACTTTCGCAACTCGGGTTCGAATTGACGGTCTCAAAGCACCATCATTTCGAAATAAATTCGATTTACCATTTGAATAGTTATTACAATTGACAATCGGTTCTTTATCCAAATTAAAAAAACTCGAAATAACGTTTTTAATTGAATCTTTGGAAAATAAAAAACAGTCATCGTTCGAGGATAGATTTTGTTTGTGGAATAAATTATATCAAATATCAAGAAAATTGGATATATTGTTTAAGTGGAATCCGAATTCACCACTAAAATTCGAAAGTATGAAAAAAATTGGTCTAGTAAAATTTATTTTCTTATTCATAGCAAACGTCGACACGCATTTACGAAAATTGATTAATTAGAACCTTTGTCAAAATTCAAAAAGTGATAATAAGTTAGGTTAGAAATTTTTTTTTGAAAATTTTGTACTTATAATAAAATTTGGATATCGAAATTAACTTCTAATAATAATTTTGATGATACTCGTAGGATATCTAACAATCATATTTATTAGTTTTTGATGCTAGTTCATTATTTCCCTAATTTAACTTAAACTATTTAAGTAAAACAATTCCATTTCACATTATATAATATGTAATAAAATTTTAATATGAATTTTAATAATTTAAAATTAAAATTAATATTTAATTTATAAATATACATCTTTGATAACACTACAGAGGAACTCATGTATGCTGCAATGATTTTGATAACGATTTTAAAGTAGATAGGGTAACAGTTGTATAGCACAATGGAGGATGAAAAGGGACAGAAACAATGGAAAAATTGATAATCAGTAAATGCATTAAAGCAAAGAGAAGTAAGCTGAAAAAAATATTGACTGAAGGTCACAGTGTCAAGCTGTATTAACCAACAAATCTTAAAAATCAAAAATTTACAATCATAATAAATTAGAAATTCGAATATTAAATCTAAATTTAAATAAAATAGTTTCAGATTATAAGAATTAAAATAATAATCAGCCATCTGATTAGGAGAGACACAATCCCAAATCAACACACAACATTCAAACATTCAAACAACACACAAAATAACAACGTTACAAATATTACTCAAACAGCCGAAATTAATTACAAAAAATAATTTTGAAAAAGGGCATTCGATATTTTAAAATAAAATATTAAATTAAATATAAAGAGTTAATCTTGTAAAAATTCCTACAACCTGTAGTTTCTCCTAGTGTTAACATCATAGTTCTTTTTGTTAGGTTATCTGGTATTTATTTAAATTGATATCTTCATTTATAGTGTAAAAGAATGATGCCGTAAAATTACCAATTTATTATTGTAATAAAAATTGTGGCGAGATTTACGAAATAACAGTCAAGGAAGAAATTGTTCCATCAAATAACAAAACGTAAAAGGTTCTCCCATTTTTCCAGAAATAATAGGTCAACATCAGTAAAAAGAATACAGTGTAACATTATTTTATGAAGTCTTTATGTCATAAATGCTGTTTGTTGTTCAGCAATTATTTTTGGTACCGTAGCCGTTGGGCCGTGGGTGCACTCAATTATACACAAGTATTATTGCTTGGGTTTGCATATTTTTTGAGTGTCTCAGTAGGCAAGGAATCTAATGGCGCCTATCTCCTCTCCAGGTTTGGATGGGGTTTTGGCTCCAAGAAGCTCATTCTCCCTTTGCTAGATGTTGTTTTTCATCCTGCTATGTGTCCACACACCTCTAACATAAAAATCCAAAAATTCAATCCACGCACTGACTGCTGTTTTCATTTCATCCAAATTTGCGAAATGATGTCCTCAAATGGGTTTCTTCAATGCCGAGAAAAGGTGATAATCATTCGGCGAATCAAATTTTTGATTCACATTACGAACGACAGTTTTGTGAATCTCTACTAATAAGACACCACAACCCATCAATTGATATTCAGAATGGGCAAAGTAAGGTTATTTCAATACTTAACATTTTTAATTAAAATATTCTTTTTGCCATTATTACCCAATAATACTTTGATAAAAATAATAATTAATTTTTTCGTTACCTTTTAGAGTAAATGTATCTATTAAAATTGTATTATTCAAACAATTCAATATTCATATACTAAACATCCAAAAATCGCTGATGATGATGTATGTAAACATCGAAATATGTCCAATAATTATATAAAAAAGCTTTAATCAAATTATATTTTCGATATATACTTAGGCTGTCCCAAAAGTCCTCAGGTGGCCTTTAAAAACACTAATATTTTACCAAATTTAACCAAATTTGGACTGAATATTATTCACTGTCATAAATACTGTGTTAAAATTTCAAAACATAAAATTAAAAAAAAAGTAAAATTTTGTTTTATTAAAGTATTGAAATTTTAAAAGTGCAGCGAATTCAAATCAAGCGGTTTTTAACAATGGAACCAAATAAATGTTGCCAACGTTTTTTT
>MQRK01194373.1:63404-77050 GCA_001938485.1 Girardia tigrina | reverse complement strand
AAAAAAAGAAAATACAAAAGTTCCTCAAAAAATATTTGTTTAAAAAATTCTAATTGTTATAGAAATAAATTTTGGTGTTCGTTATAATGTCTTGTGAGCAAGAATCCAATATTCGTCATAAAAAAATATTAACAAAATTTAAAAAGGATTTGTTTGGCACAAAAGCTTATAAAAAATTATATATCTGGTCAAAATGTAAGCTTGCCACCTTATAAACTCATCGCTTAATTGGGAAAATTGTAATTTTATTTTACTGTCCACAGACCTTTATTAGGAATTTTAAGGAATAAGTTTAGGATAAGAAAGATGCGAATTTATGGGCAATAAAATTGAGCACACGATCAAAGAAAATTTTGAGACTTCAAAATTATACAAGAATATGTATAATCTGTGCATCGCACAAATCACAAAGCCCTTCAGAAGTATAGCAAGTTAGGACAATAAATTCAAAGACATGAACAACTTTTAAAGTATTCGTATTCTTAGTAGTACTATTAGTATATATACTGTTGTTATAAACATATTAAAAATGACAATAAGAAAATCAAGAAAGTGAAAGTCAGCGTAAAAAACAAACTACGGAAGTAAAAAAAAAGAGAGAAAAATCAGAAAAAGAAAAGTTCTATAAGTAGATAAATATTATATGAAGATAAGAATGAGTCCAAGATTTAGACAAAAATATATGGAAAAAATAGATATTTCTTAATAATTTAATAAAATATTCATTATAATTTTAAAAATATTTATAATGTTATTTTTTAGAAGTAAATTAAATAAGTTATAATGTTTTTTATATAAGATTAATTAAAATAATATTTAATAAATTAAGTACACAATTTCTTCCTCTGACTTTCTTGGCATCTTTTCCACAATCTATTTTGTGTAGTTATCGTTCTTTCGATCGTTTCCTTCATTCTTTTGTATTTTGTTTGTAGATTCTTTAGCGACTCTAAAGCCGATTTCATACTTTTTCTAAATAATTTATTTTTTGAGTTTGTATAATGCGAAATTGTTTCGATATTATTTTGTAACTGATTCGTATTTGTTTTGATTTCGTCTTCATACTTTTGTAATAATATTTGATATTTTTCGATTTGTGTTTTCGTTTCTTCGATTATATGAAATCTTTCGTCCTCGGAATAACAGAAATATTGAGGGGTCAACACTTGTTCGTTCCTGCTGAAATCTTTTTCCAAAACAACAGTCGAATGAAAAAGACTGTTTAGTCTCAATTCTAATATTTCGAAGGACCACGTTTTCTTTTCCAGTTCTTCTTTTTGTAGTTCAATAAGTTCGCCATTTATAAAATCACAATTTGTATTATTTTTCATCTTTCAGTTATTATTTTTTTATATGTTTTTAATAATAATAAAATATAATATGGAATATTTCCATTAAAATATTTAATTTTACTGTAAATTTATAGGTTTAAAATAATAAATTGATATATATATTTTAAAATACGTCTAGAAATAATAATATATTAAAATAAATATTTTTGTAGAACTCACTCAGCAAATATCATCAAATGTTTTGTCCTGAGAGTCTCAATCGTTCTTCTTCTCTCAACACAACAACGATTATTCGATCCTACGAGAAGATCCTTTCATTTGTGCAGGAACAATATTTGACCTCTATCTTTATTCATAATAATAATTTTTAATCTAATTTAATAGAAGAATACATGATTTGAACCATTAACGAGTTTTAGGAGACCTTTTAACTTGGTACATAACCAGGTATTTTTATACACCGTGCTTGGAGACGTCAAAATTATTTAGAATAATGTTTTTGATGTAATTAGAACAAAGCGAATCTAATCAAAAAGTCTGAAAGTAAATGATAGTGAACTTTAAATAGTTCATTATGACACTATCAAACCTTTATCACCTAACTTAAGAGGGAGATTCATGGCCACTCTAAGCCATCGGACGTCTAAGTGGTTCAGTAGTCAAAGAAGTGTCAAGTCACATTATCAGAATTGTCATGAAAAACGATTTGAATGCGCGTTTTTGGCTCCCTAAATGATTAATCGCGGATCAATCTGAAATATTCAAAAATATATGAGAGTCAAACTACATTATAAAACATACACAAAATAAAAACATTAATTAATTGAATCTTGAATCATTACATCAATGCTAATCCCCATATATAAAGAATTTTGTATGATTTATTAATAGAATTTTATAACCCGACTTACGATTTATAAGTAATAACATGGCGACCACGCTGAATACGAGCGAACTTTTTCGCATCATTACACAGCCGAGAACAGTTATTGGTGAGCTAGACATTGAAGATTTTCTCACAGAAATGAAGAACTATTTTGATTTAATTCAAATAAGTATGGATCAACGGAATATTTTTAATCAGAGCTTTATGGATGAAGACTGCAGGAAGAAATTTGAGAAGAATACAGACCCTGAAAACTACGAAGAAAAACTTCGAAAGTTATTCACAAAGTCAACAAATTTCGCGGAAAGCTTGCAGAATGCGTTGTCATATCGGAAATGATCAGCATCAATTGAAGAATATATTCAACAAGTTGAAAAAAATGTCGAGAAAATAATGAAACTTAAGTTAACGTCAACTAAACTAACAGCATTTTTGCTTAAATATTGTTTGGATAATGAGAAAATGAAAGAAGAAATCACTCGGTTTGAATATTCAGAATCATTGCTAAAATTAAAAGCCGGGAAAGAAAATATAGAAAATGAAGAACAGAAAGGACCAACTCCGACCAAGTATATTAAAGAAATTTTGAAAACAGTGGAAGCTCGGTCGAAACAGGAAGAGGTATTTTTAATAAATAAGCCAACTTATGCAGTGATAGCGAACAAAAACTATCAAAGCAGTCAACAATTTAATGATAGACAACGCAAAGAGAATATCAGACCAAGAAATATATCTTATCCCAATAAGAACGGAGGAAATTTAAATTCGGAAACGGAGCCACGAGTGAGAAACATCCCTCAATGCTATGCATGTCAAGAAATGGTCATATTCGTCGACAGTGTCCTAATATACAATGTTCTCATTGCATGGAACAAGGGCATTTAAAAAGACAATGTTTTCAACTGCGGAGAGACAACGAGAGAGGAAACAGTGCAGACTATCGTAATAATACTTAAGGAGGAATTCAAACGAAAACCAGCCTTATTACTATACCCGGAGAAAGCCAGAACACTACGATCGAATAGCTGCTATGGGTTATGAAGACAACCAGAAACCAGATTACTACGATCGTGAGACGAGTGGTGAAGACTGCCGAAGACAATCAGGTTCCGAGATACGAGCGGAAAACGGAGGCGCTTCGAACATAGGGGAAATGCTCCGCAGTAGGGGAAACAAACGCAGTAAGTAATGATGTATTTGATTCGAGATTTTTGAGATTAGAATGTGATAGTATGAATGAATGTTATGATGAGAATGATTGTAATTTTGTCGATAAGTATGATGTTTGTATGAATGTTGAAAATGATAACAATTTTTTCGATATGTTTGATGTTCTTATGAATGATGAGAGAGATGAAAAAAAATTATAGAATATGAAATATGAGCGAATTATTTTAATAGAAATGAATTATTAAATAAAGATTATTTTATTAATAATGATAATAAATACTTTAAAAATAAAGATTTTATAAGGGAGTATATAAAGATAGATAAATCAAAAATAATAACTGGACAAAAACTAGATAAGAGACCATTTGACAACGTGATTCTGAATAGCAAAGAGTTCTTCTGTTTATTTGATACGGGTGCTAAAATTAGTGTCATTAGTTTGGGGGTAGCTCGAAAATGTGAAGGGAAATTAGAGAACGACAATAAGTTATTGAAAATTTCATGTGCAAATGGAACCGCGTTATAAATATTAGGATTTTGGGAGTTAGAAATAGGATATAAAGAGAAGAATATTAAAAATACTTTCTTTGTTGCTGTTGACATTATTCCCGAAGTAATAATCGGAGTAGATATTTTAGATAAATTGGGAGTGAAATTAGTATCTATAAATGATATTGACATAAACCCTCGAGTGTGCAATTTAGAAGGCAAATTTCGAAATGATAACAGATAAAACTAGGATCGAAAACATAATTAATAAACAGGTAATACCTTCAAATCATCCTTTATACGGAACGATCATTAAATATGGAAGTATTTTCATGGCCCACAAATGGGATATAGGGAAAACAAATATTATAAAACACCGAATTATGACCAATTGCAAACCAATTACTATACCAATGCGTCGTCAACCTATACATTGCAAAGTGAAAATTCTGGACATTATAACAAACTTAGAAAGCAATGGTATTATCTCAAAATGCGAATCACCTTGGAACTCACCAATTGTTTGCGTCAATAAAAAGAATTCATATGACATAAGAATGTGTTTAGATTTTAGGATATTGAATACGAAGTCGATAAGACCGGCATTTCCATTACCAAATCTTAATGAAATGTTATACTCTTTACACGGAGCCAAGTATTTTTTGTCAATTGATTTAGGTAATGCTTACTATCAGGTAGAGTTGGAAGAGGAGTCAAAAGAAAAGACGGCATTTTCGATGTATGAATTTTTGTGTATGAAATTATAAATGAAACATGGAGATATGAAACATGTGAATATGAAATTTTACAATTTGTAAAATAAAAATTTGTTAATAATCGAATTGATTTTGCTACTTCATTATTCACGCATGAATAACGAGAATATTACAGTGCGTTTCATTTAACAACAGCAGGATACGAAATTTTAACCTTAAAAAAATTGGTTGAATATAATTATCCAATGAAATAATAGTTGAAGATCTTTTAACAATAACATTTACTATAGGAATTTAGGTTACACACACTCACACAAGCATATACACACAAATACACACAAATACACACATATATACATACATACAAACCTCAAAACACACAACATTTTAGGGTCATTTAACAATTTAAGGCTCTTTTAACAGCAGTATCTCAGAAAAGTTAAAAAAATGAATTATGAATTGGAAACCATTTATTCGGCGTCAGACAATAATACTGACCCAGCAATGGATGTTTCTCATGAAATTCATGTTAAAAAGAAACGAAAATCGTAAATCCATTATGTGATCACATTGTGGTACATGTAATAACATACCTAAAAATAACATTGCCGTACTTTAAACAAAACATACTCCATCGTTACATTAAATGAAAAACTGATTAATTAAATCAAATTCTAGATAAAGGTTACACATAAAAATTCGATTAAAATAAATCGTAAAACTTTTTACTTGATTTATTTCCTCATTTTTCAAAGTTTCTAAGAAAGACAGAGAGAATTGTATCGGCGTGCAATAAAGGACAAGATTATATCAACGAAAATCGACAAATATCGATCGGTTATCGGAAAATCGATCAATAATTATCGATATTCGTTTAAAATCGTTCATCCCGCGTGACGATTCGATTACGATTCGATGATGAAATACCGCCGCCGCCGCCTTTAATCGATTTACCGACGCTCTATCAACCGATAATCGACGAAAACCAATCGTTCGATAGGATCGATCCGAGAAATCATCGATCATCGAGATTAGTAACGTCGACGACGACGAGGATGAATCGATCAGTTCTCCCGCTGCTCCTCCGCCCTCGTCGTCGCCGCCGGCTTCAAATAGCGACAATCGATCGATTGTCGGCCAGAAACTACCGGATCACGTGCTCGCGCCTCTAGTCCGTGCAGGTGCCCGTCGTTCGCTAGTCGATCGATCGCTCGCTTTACTCGATAGTCGCCGCGGTCGACCTGGACCGCCTGGCCCGGCTCGCAGTCCGCTGCGCGGGCTCGTATCGCGACACTTTGATATACTTGTATACTTTGATATACTTGTTATTACGTTTACCAAACTATCTTCAAATCAAAACGGATTCTACTTAAAAAAACAGTATTATTTAATATCTGTTTAATATAATTTTTCAAATATTTTATAAAAATAAATATTTAATTTTTTTATTTTTATTTATTATGAGAAACGGATCAAATAATTCAGAAATAAGTGTGATTCTTAGTGCGGGCATTATTAGGGTTGATACAGAACTATAATTATAATTCTAACAAAATATTTATTAGTTAAAGATTTCTCAAAAGTAAAAAAAGATTAAAACAAAATTATTTAATATACTAACTGTGAGGAATATTTTAAATTTGGTATGTTGAAATTGGTTTGTTGAATTTTGTATGTTGAGTTTAGTATTTGGAAATGTGTTTCTCACACATAGATGGAAAATTGATATTTTAGATGTTCACGATAAATAATTATTCGAGTATAATTTGCATTTTAAAGTACAGCATAAGATATTTAAAATACTTTAAAAATATTAAATCGTTTCAAATTTTTATATTAAAAATTTAAATAAAGTAAATAGCTTTTAACTAAGTTTTAAATTAAATAAATGTTCTTTCTTTACATAAAATCATTTTTTGAATAGAAATAATATGTAGATAAATTTATTACTAAAATTACAAAATTTGAACTTTAAAAATAAAATCTGAAAATAATGAAAAATTTGTTCGAATAATTGTTTATTAAAAAACATTAACTAAAAGTTATCAATTTAGAACGATGTCGAATTACGAAAGCTTTGCTGAGAGTTGTCCAAAAGACAATTCTGATTGTAATGAAAATAAAAGTTTGAAAAGCCATGTTGGTGTTCTTAATACTAACAATAGAGTGTAATAACATAATTAAATTTAATTTGCTATTTTGATCCTTGGCAAAACGTTAATTAACATTAAAAATATTAGCATATATATCTATATGTATACTAAGCAACGCAAATTCTGTTAACCTTTCTTCACCCATTCGAATTATTAAATATATTTTGAGTAAAAAGAAAAGCTTCTTTCAACTGATGCAACACTAATAGGTAAAGTCAGTCATATCTTTAGCAATTTATTTAATAACAAATATCTGCATTGGGATTTGAAATAATTTTGAGATAGAATTAATTAATCCTTTCTTGAGATAAATATAACATAAAGATATGTTCAAGAATGAGATCAAGGTTTGGCAAACGATCAATGGAAAGAGAAATATATTTATTAATAATTTACTAAAGTATTTATTATAATTTTAAATTAATATTTATAATATTGTTATTTCAAAATAAATTAAATGTGTTTCAATTTTTTTTAAATATCGATTATTAAAAATGTTTTTAATAAATTAAGTACACAATTTCGCCCTCTGACTTTCTTGGCATCTTTTCCACAATCTATTTTGTGTTGTTATCGTTCTTTCGATCGTTTCCTTCATTCTTTTGTATTTTGTTTGTAGATTCTTTAGCGACTCTAAAGCCGATTTCATACTTTTTCTAAATATTTTATTTTTTGAGTTTGTATAATGCGAAATTATTTCGATATTATTTTGTAACTGATTCGTATTTGTTTTGATTTCGTCTTCATAATTTTGTAATAATATTTGATATTTTTCGATTTGTATTTTCGTTTCTTCGATTATATGAAATCTTTCGTCCTCGGAATAACAGAAATATTGAGGGGTCAACACTCGTTCGTTCCTGCTGAAATCTTTTTCCAAAACAACAGTCGAATGAAAAAGACTGTTTAGTCTCAATTCTAATATTTCGAAGGACCACGTTTTCTTTTCCAGTTCTTCTTTTTGTAGTTTAATAAGTTCGCCATTTATAAAATCACAATTGGTATTATTTTTCATCTTTCAATTAATAATTTTTTATATGTTTTTATAAATAATAAAATATGATATGGAATATTTTCATTAAAATATTTAATTTTACTGTAATTTCATTGGTTTAAATTTAAGGGAAATTAGGTTCTGTGTAAGTGATAAATAACATAGGCTTTTTATTAAACTAATGGATGGCTACAACAGTATTAATTAATTTGATAATCGTATCCAAGGAAATGGTACTATAAACATCCAAGTAGTACAAGGAGAAGAAACAGAAAGACGTACTCGACCTTTGAACTTGAACGCGGAACATGGTATGCTAGTGTCTGTCGGTGTAACTCATGAGGACTGTCCAAGAGTATTCCCTATTGTGGTGCTGAATTTTCGGTTGGATAATATAACGGATAAGGGAATGTTTCATTGTCCATTTCCCCATTGCACTTTATACAGCCAAAAGTCTCCAGAATCACGAAACGAAGGAACATGACTGGTCATTTCTCAGAAGGAAGCCAAAGCGTGCCCGTACATTGGAAAGTTTGCACTCATGCATCTGAAGCCATGTGAAAGGATCAGAAAACCTTGTATTTATCAACTGGTTTCTACCCAATACAGAGTCTATGATTCACTAACCTGTACGTCAATGCTGTGTATTATTTGAAATACACAGTTATCCGTAACAGAAGGGGGAGGCTTAGGCTTTTTATTAATTTATATAGATAAAAAAGATATATATTTCATTTGATTAATATTTTTCAATATTAAAACAAAAAATTAGTAATAAAGAAATATTCATCGTTGCCGCAGCCGTTCTTTCTTATTAAGTCATATTATCGGTATCGTTTAAATTTTAATTTACAAGAAGCTAATTATTTTCCTTGGCTTCATCTGCCTTTGCAAACAAATGAACTTTCTTTCTTTCTTGTTATCTTAATGCAAAACTATAAATCTATTTATAGTAACATTTGTCAGTGTTGAAAACAAGAATTATTAAAAATAATTTTAATTAAATTTACTTTAAAAATGTTTATTCTGATTTCATAATAGTAAATTAACGAAATGCTTTCTGAAATTTGATATTAATGAAATAAAGATGAAAGAAAAATAATTTAATTTTGTCAAAGAAAAGAAACGAAATGTAAATGATGATAAATAATGAACTAAAGAAACAATTTAGATTACGACCGATCTTTTTAAATTGTATAAATCAAAGAAAAAAACCAATCAGCCATGTTGGTAGGAGAGAACAATACGAATCAACACACAACAAATCCTCACAGTGACGAGGTGCAAAATCCTACTTAAAAAGATACTCTTCCTCATTTGGAAGTTTTTAGCGATCGCTATATTGGTATTTTCTCATCGTCCCTTCTACAATGTGCAGAGATTCAAAACCACTGATTGAGAGCATGGACCACACCATTACAATAACGCGATATTTAACTTTTTCTACAAGGCATTCCTAGAAGAGTTGCTGTCACGAATGACGTCGTATGAAACAGTATTTTTCTACTAAATTTTGAAAAGTACATTCATCGGAGGAGCAAATCTGTAAAAGGATATCATAATAAATAAATATCCTTTCTCATAAAAAATGTTACTTAAACGACTCCAGTCTTCGTTAGTCATATGCTGGTGCTGTTTAGCTCATTTGAGTCTTTTTCTTCCTTGCCTGAGTCAAACCTGGCTTTTTCATAAGTTGACGACCCATTAGGTTTCCTTCAGTCGAACTTCTCTGAACCCTCTGAATAAACATGATATTCGAGTATGTGTTGATTTTTGACAATTAAATAAAATTACAATCAGACCAGCATTTCCAAAACCAAATTTAGAAGAAATGCTAAATACATTAAGCGGAGTGAAATAATTCAGCATGATCGACTTGGGAGTGCATATCATCAAGTTGAATTGGAGAACGATTCAAAAATAAAAACAGCATCTTCCAGAACTAATGACAAGGGTGCTGGGAGAATTAAACTGGATAATAGCAGTAGTATACCTGGACGATATTCTAATCTTCGCAACGAAAGACAGAGAAGAACATTTCAGACGAATCGAACACATATTTCAAAAGATTAAAGAATCAGACCTTCGAATAAACTTTGAGAAGTGCCAGTTCCTGGTAGAAAAGACAAAATTTTTAGGATATGTCGTGAGCAAAGATGGTATAGAGATGGATAAAACAAAAATTGAAACAATCGATAAATTTCAAAATTCTTCATGCATTAAACATTTAAAAAGTTTCTTGGGGCTAACGAACTATTATAAAAAATTTCTGAAGGATAATGCAAAATATTCAAAAATACTGGAAGGACTGTGTGGAAAAAATAAAGATAACAATTGACATGGACAAAGAAATGTGACGAAGCATTTCAGACATTAAAAGATAAAATGAAAAAAAAATACCGATCCTAGCATATCCAGATTTCGAAAAGGAGTTCATACTGGATACAGACGCCAGTTTTGATACAATCGTGGCAGTACTCTCACAGAAGGATGCATACGGAAGGGAAAGAGTAATTACATATGGATCCCACAAGATGAACAAACACGAACTGGGATACTGTATTACAAGAACAGAATTATTGCCAATCTATTACTTCACCCAGCATTTTAAAGATGTCTTATACGGAAAGAAGTTTCTACTTCTTCAAGAAACTTATCTATAAAAAATCAGAAACTAACCTAACAAACAACTTAAAAGAAAACTTCAGAACAGAAAATCGACATACAAAAAGCATACCACCAAATTCCAATGAATAAAGACGACATTAAGAAAGCCTCTATAATAACGCCGTTCGGATTATTAAAATTTAACCAAATGTCATTCGGATTAAATAACTCTGCAGCAACATTCCAAAGAGCAATAAATTCAATCCTTTTCAACATAAAAAACGCAGGGGCTTACATTGACGACATATTAATCGGGAGTGAAAATAAACAAGAATACGAAAATTTTCGATTTTTTAAAACACTGATTGTTAAAACAAAATTAAAAACAAAACAAAAAAAAACAAAATAATTTTTGTTGGGTTCTTGATCAGAATTATAATTCATTAACACCAAATTTTATTTCTAACACAAATAACAATTATTTAAACAATTTTTCGTCGAGGAACTTTTCTTCGTTTTCTTTTTGAGCAGATTTTTATATAAAAATATGGAACTATAAATACTGATAAGCTATTTTAAAATTGAAATTTTTTTATTCTCTTTATTTGGAAAATTTACATTCCACTATTTTATGCAACTTAATTTAAATTAAAACCAACAGAATTTATTGTAGTCATATTTTTACTAAATTAATAAAAATGATTTTTATTATTTTAGAATTAGTTTAATGTTATTTTCTTTTATTAGTGAAAAAGTTTTTAATTAATAAAAGATTTTAACGTTTTATTTATTATCAATATTTCAATTTAAAAGCCTTTTATTACCGACAATAACTTAAAATACAAAAATATACAATTTTAAATACTATTTTAAATACAATTTGTTTAAAAATTCAATTTAAAAGCATTTTTACCTTTTAAAATGCTTTTATTTTAAATACAAAACAAATTTTAAATACAATTAAAATACAAAATATAATTTAAACGTTCAATTTTAAAATGCGTAAATAATGCCTTTAATTTAAAAATAATATCACAAACATATAAAATCCAAAATGTGTTTTGTAATAAATCTCCAACCCCATTTGGATTATGTTCGGATCTCGTATATAAATTTACATGTAATGGGTGTAACATACATCGGAGAGACATCCCGTCATCTTTATAAGAGAATCCAAGAACATGGTTGGAATGTAGGTGGGAGTAATATTGCAGAACATAGAAAGAGTTGTAAGTTGAATGAAAACATAAACATAAATGATTTTAAAATTCTGTGCTCTCGTTTTAAAAACTTTTGGGAGAGGGTGGCATGTGAAGCACTTTATATCAGATCTTTAGATCCTAAGATTAATGTGCAAACGGGTCTCTCGAAAACCCTATTAAGAGTGTTTAGATGACATAATAATACATTGATGACATAATCACTGCTTGCCTATATAAGCAGATTTAAAATTCATTTCTTTCTTGAGACCTGACGATGACGGTTATACCGTCGAAATTAATTGTCGTAAAAAATAAATTTAACAAATGGCGTGTTTTTGTTTTTAAACATAATTTGCCATTATTCTTTAATTTTTTGAATTATAATTTATAGTATTCAAATTTTTATTATTATTACGATACATTAATGATAAAAGTTTTAATTTTTTATTTTTTTTCAAAAACTATTTAGAATTAAGTATTTATCAAATCTTTAATTTGCAGAATTTCAAACTGACTTTAAAATTTAAAATTATCTGTTTTTTTGTAATTTACATCTCTGGCAACAAAGTTCTTTATTTGATTTTTAGAATAACTTTTAAAATTAATGCAAACATATTTATCCTTGTCTTAATATATTTCTTTTAAATAAATTATTTAAAAATCCATTATTTCCCCATTAATTTCATTTTAAGTTTTTACTATACAATTAAAATTAGATTATTTCCGAAAATAACTTTTTAAAATTAATTAAGATATATTTTTTAATTATAATTTCTTAGAAAACTTTTGATTTTAAATATTTCTTTATTTTAGAAATTCTTTATAAAATTAATCGTTTCAGAAATTTTAAGAGTGAGTCTGTCCTTCACAATTTTAATTACTTTTTATTGATGTATTCAATAGCCAAGATATGTAGCAATAAAAAAACAACTGAACAACAAAATATTAAGTCATTGTCAAATATTAACTATTTGGATGATTGTAATCATGCCGACAAATTTCATACTTGACAACCATATAAAATAACACACGAAGAACAAAAAAATATTTCCTAAGATTGATGATGAAAATTTAAAAAATAAATTTGATCTAATTCGAACAAAATAATATAACTATAAAATATTATTAACTATAATGATAATAAAACTGGAAGTCCAATGATTTATCTGTCAATATGCACAAATATTATCAATTTGCACTTCAGATCAAAAGAGTGAAATTGTTAAATTTAATATTTTTACAAATGTTACCAATTATTGACGAGCGGGAGGAAGCACATCTTCCCTTATCTAATTATCATCACTTCCAAATAGATATTTGAAACGTTAAAAAAGCCATCCCCACTCGGCCAATCACATTCTGTTCATTTTGCAGAAATTTGTTCAAAAAAAATAACAAACTGTTTCTATAAAATTTCTAGAATTACAAATTACCGATCAACAACTGAATCGATTTTCACGAAAAAATAAAATGATCCAGGTGGTGGTCAGCCGGCACTATTTGTTATGGATATTTATATCAACTTTGTTTACTATGATGGCACTTATTTCCCTGGCCCGACCCAACTGGATGCTGAGAATCGAATCGGAAATGATTCAGTTTGATCCGTGTCAAATCACAAATCATTCGGCCGGACTCGGTCCGATCCGAGTTTGTGACGCGTTTTGTACGTCCGATCTCATTCAGATTCGTTGTTCGTGGCTTTGGCAGGAAGTGTTGTCGGGATCAAAACGATCGAATGTGGCGGATAAAATCATATTAATATTGCTATTTAACGGATGTAGTTTTCTGGTTATTGCCTATTTTTTTACGATTTTGTGTTCTTGTAAAAGAGAGTTGAGAGATGTTAACACTTTCCAAATAATTGCCGTTCTTGAATTTCTGTCAGGTAAATATCAATTTTGGAAAAAAATATTTATTTAATTTGTGTTTATTTGATTTAATTTTACTTATTTTTAGATAAAGGATATAAAAATAAAAATAAAATTTCATTTTATTAAGTAAATCATTTGGAAAAGTTTTGAAAAAAATATTTGTATACTTAATTTTTTGGTTTAATTTAATTTTTATTTATTGTAAATAATTGAAACTAGCAAAAATATATTTTCTAATTATGTATATATATATATATATATAT
>MQRK01194373.1:36069-59009 GCA_001938485.1 Girardia tigrina | reverse complement strand
CTTTCTCTGTATATTTTCTTACCGAATATAATTTCTGCTGGGCTCTTCCCTATTGTTTTCTGAAAAGTTGCGTTTAATGTGAATTCTATTTCCGGTAGTAGTTCCTCCCAGTCTGATCCCTTCTTTGTATATAACGATGCGTTTAAATATTCTCTAATCATCCGAAATTGTCTTTCTACTATTCCATTCGTGTTATGATGGTACGGACTCGAGTAACACATTTTTATATTCATTGATTCTGCCATGTCTTTGATTACCTTCGATTCGAATGTCTTCCCACAATCTGTATGTATTTCCATCGGCGCTCCAAATCTCAAGATCCATTTGGTCATTATGATGTTTTTATGGTTATTTCATCCTGCTTACTAATGGCTGTCAAAGATATGTACCTACTAAACTGATCTATGATTGCAACAATATACTTTTTTCTTCCCAAAGTCTCCTTTAGTGGTCCGCATATGTCTATGTACACTTTCTCAAATGGTTCATTTGCGACAAATGTCACCCGTTTTTCCTTCATAGCGGTCGTTAATGTTTTAATTTTTTGGCATGCTTCACATTGTCCAATTACTTCTTTTATTATTTCATTCCGATTGATCATGTCATAATTTTCAGAGATGTATATCGTTACTTTCTCTGCACCCGCGTGCGACAATAACGTATGTATTAGTATGATCATTTCTTCTCTTTTTGACTTTGGTATCCAAATCTTCTCCATGTTTGTTCTTATTATGCCGTCTTCAATCGTAAGTTTTCTGTGTTTACCTGAACTTGGGTCTCTTTTAATTTCTTCTATTTCTTCTTGTTGATATTTGAATATCTGCGATGTGTCCAGCACGTTGATTCTTCGAGTCTTTATTTTCATCATTTTAGCATCTTCATGATCCATCAAGCATTGTGTACATGTATCACATGGATTCCGAGACAACATATCTGCGTTGGAATGATCTGTTCCTTTTCTGTATTCTAAGTGTATGTCAAGACTTGATAAATAATTAATCCATGTCTGAAATTGCGCCGTTATCGACATCAGCACCATTACTTTGTTACCCAAATTTTAATAAGGATTTTATCCTGGATACTGATGCATCGTTTGATACTATAGGAGCGGTTCTTTCTCAGGAAGATGACGATGGGGAAGAACGGATGGTAGCATATGGATCAAAATCCATGACGAAACATGAAATTGGATATTGCATCACCATAAAAGAAATGTTAGCAATCTTTTATTTCACTCAACAAGTCACACATTTTCTGTGTGGTACATGGTTTCGATTGTGGACAGATCATAAAGCAATAGCTTTCATGATGACGACAAGGAATCCGATTTCCCCTTAGTTCAAAAACTGGATGAATCATCTGAGCAGTCTCGACATGAAATTAGAGTATAGAAAAGGAAAGCTACATCAGAATGCAGATTCCCTTTCAAGAACTGAGTGTAGTATTTGCACACAATGCCTGATGCCACATGAACAAGCTAAAGAGGGTAAACAGTGAACCCGTTTGTTAGCATTAAATCAAGAAGAATCACCGATTCCGTGACAGCAAGACAAAAAAGAGATACAAGAAATGCTGGAGGAAATTAAATCACAGGACAATCCAAAATTCAGAATCGAGTCAGGATGTGTTTGAACTTTGGATGGACGAATTTGGATTCTAAAAACGATGAGAAAAGAATGCATTTTATTTTTCATAGGTTTCTATGTCATGCCGGAGTAAAGAAAACATACTATTTTATGAAAGTGGAATACGCCATGGAAGATTTTGCAAAAATGGTAGAATTGGTAGTGTGCAGTGGTAATATCAAACTCAATTTATCCCTTTAAAGTGAAAGTATATACTTTTTAAGGACATTTGCTATACTAGACAATGAAACATACATGACTTCAGTAGCAATATATTTTTATATTAATAAACTAACTTTAGTGGACTCAAAGGTAGTCTACGCTTTTGAGATAACTTTATCGAGACCTGAACCAGCCCGTTCGTATTTTGTGTCGTAAGATACTATACCACTCGGCCTACCTCTTGCTTGATTGTCTTGTGGGTGCCTTCCACTGTATCGTTACTGCTTTGGCAATTTACACATCGGATGTGGACCTCATTTCCAGCTTGTTTGAAGAGGCTCATGATAGCAGATTCTCTGAAAGTGCTATAGTTGTGTAGAATCACTTTCTTCTGTGACCAAAACTCTTTCCAAATATCACTTATAGCCGTACAAACGTCTACCTTTTTCTGTGACGCAATCTGTCTCCATACCATAAAGCTCTATGGATCACAATGCACCATCGTGAGGAATTTTCTCGGCCCAAGAAGCGTAACAACTATTGTCAGCCGCTGCTGAATCTTTCTTATTAAAAGTTCTCCCTTGTCCCATTCCAGTGGCCATTTATGCGCACTGACTGGATTTGACCTTCTAAATCCCTGCCAGGACCTCATATTTTCTTAGCCAAAAAATGCTTTGCGCCTGACTCCGAAATGATGGATATTATGAATTTGCCTCACATTTTCGATCAGGTCTTGATGATCTCCAGCTTCTACTGTATTCCAGCCGCTACCGCAAGCGATTTGTTTGATAATGCTACCCACCGGCCGCAACCATCCATAGGGTAGTGCCTCACTAATCAGCCAATCCACACAAAAAGACTGTCACATGTTAGTCGTTCTTGTTGCGCTTGTATTTTGTGTATATGGAATTATTTTTCAGAAAATGATTAGGTCTTCTAACCCAGACATCCTATAGATTTAAGAATTTATTTATAATTTACACGAAACCTCTATTTGGAATGTTCTGATCTTCTTTCAAAGTCCGTAAAATAGTTTGGGAAAAGGGATTTTATTTCATTCATTAACTTACAAAGGAATTACACTACAGAATAATAAAATTTTGAAACAGTTATTACATTAAATATCATTAAATTTACTGATGTGTTGCATCAGTTTTTTGTGAGAGAAATTAATTATATTTGCAACAAAATGCTAAAAGTACAGGCAAATAAATACCGACGAATCGTCTATGTTTTTGAAGAAAAAATGAAACTAATGAGGAGAAACATGCGAAATATATTTGCTTAACTTAAGAAAGTCTCATTAATGGCGACTTTTAGGTAATAATATTTAATATTTAATATTATATTAAACATGCACAATAATCAATTTCTTAAAAAAAGCTTAAAAAATATTATTTTTCAAAATTGGTGTTCACAAGATTAAATAATATATATATATATATATATATAGGTTTATAACGAACCAAAATCGATCTACCCCGTGGGTCATTTAACCGGTCTAAAATTTCATTATGCTTATTTTTTACTGATAAAATTTTTAGTCTCAGACATTTTTTGAAAATGAATAAGTATTCAACCTAATTATAATATTATCGTCCCATGTTTAAATTAGTCACAATGTAAATAGGCTGGAATCAGTGAAATACATTTCGGTTTAATCGTAATTCATTATTTATGGTTTACAGAAGAAATTATGTATAAGACAAATGCCAGTTGGAAAATGTATCATCTGGCAGACATCGATTTGACTAATCCCGCCAGACGGCCTCCCTTGTAATCCTGTGACACTAACCTACTGCCAAACATTTTATAGTCTTCCTTCCCTTCTACATCCGAATTCTTCAGATTATGTTAGAAGATCAAATAGGCTTAGTGATTCTTTTCCGGGAGAATATGTTTACTTCATTCCCCGTGTATTTAGATCACCTTATCAGGAAGTTTGTTTGATTAGGGCTAAAATGCCATGAATGTTCTATAAGATGCAATTTGTGGTATTATCAGCTTAAATTTTTAAAGAAAAATTACAAAAGAAACGGAAAAATTAGAAAATATTGTAAAATCTAAGAAATAGGATTGATTTCACATTGCAATTAGGAGTTAGACTAAACCAAGGGGTTATACCACAACAATATTCAAGATACTATATTTGATTGAAACTCTTCAGGAAAGGATTATAAAAGTCAGCAGAATAATCGTGACCGACAAATGCGCGCACTGACCAATGCACGGAAATAATATAATGCAATAATAAGTTATTTTAGTAATTTTGCAAATATTTTTTAGGAAAAAAATAAAAAATGTTCTCTTCGTGACAGAAATGATCGACCAAAATATAAATAGTTGGGTGCAGCAGCATCTACAAGCTTTATGTTAGAATAAGACAAAATAACAAATCATTTTTAAAATTCGGAATGTAATTTATCACAGCCTATTAACATCTAAAATATTTTTTTAGATTTTACTTTCCAACATCCTTCGAGCATTCGATTAAACTTTTTAAATTTTTTAGTATCATAAATAATTCTCTTGATTTTTATATAATATTTTTAGTTTATGGGTGACGCTTATCCATCTTAGGACGCCCAATTTATTTTAACAATTAACATATTTTCAATACATTTATTTAATTTCTATTTTTTTACGAAATTAAAAAATGATTTTATTTAAATATAACCTTTTTATTATTAACAAATTTCGTAATTATGTAATTCGCTTTTCGCGCAAATGTCGGTCTAGAAAGAAAAGTAACTCAACTAACAACATTTTGAGTTTATTTTGGTTATTTTCCCGGTAGATGTGATAGAAATTTCCTACCTCACGCAGTGGGAATCATTTCTTGAACTATATTTACCTTGGATGATACTTTTGGGAAATAACTGTGAGATATTTAAAATAGAATTATTTTAAAATCTCGATTTTTAATAATAAAAAAATATCTTGAAGTAAAATAATCTGTAAATAAATAATACATAAAATCAATATCAATATTTACAACATATTAATATTTATATACTAAAATCGTTTGGTCGGAAATTAAGAAAATTAATCAACGGGTTCTAAAAAATATGTGAACAACAAAAAAATATTTTTGTTTTAATATTCGAATTTTGGGAAGTGATTTTTTTTAAAATAAAGTTTGGAATCGGTTTAATCGAGTTATTCTTTTTTTTAAAGCGAAGCTATTTTACTGATGTCGGACGACAATGAACTGGCCGGGATCGGCGCTCATAATAACAATAAAAACCAAGTTACTCTGACCTTATCAATTTTATAATAAAAAAGCATTAAAATTTAACTAATTCTAAACATTATACCAATACTTTGTGCTGGCTTGATACAACTCAAAAACCAATTTTTGCTGTTAAAATTGTTTTTATTTTGTTTGCCATATGTGGTCATCAAGGGCAGCCTCTAAGTCCTTGAACAAAATGCCATCTGGATTGTTGCTGGTGCGATAAAATTTATTTGACAGAGTCGTGACGAAAAAGAAAAACAAATATTGCCAGATAAGAAACAGTTTTCCCAAGGAGATGCATCAATTTTACAACGATTCCATAAAATTTTGTCATTAAACTTTAATGTTATGGAATTAGCATTATAAATAGGATTTTATTTTAATTCTGTTAAATGATTCATGCAGCATAAAATCATTTATAATAATTATCAAAAATTAATAATTTTTTTTGTCACAAACATTTATGTGACATTGCAAACGATCACATACCTTTTTTTTAAAAAACCTTTAGGGCGTCATTTCAAAATATATTTATTTTTTTTTAATTTAAATATATTTCTACGGCTTTACAGTCATCTTCAGATTAATGAAGATGAATTTTTCAAGGCATTTATATATGTGAAAAGTGTAATTTCAAAATCAGTTATGTAAAAAAATTTTGAAAACTCATCATAAATTGGTTGACAGTGCCTTTTTAACTGTGATTTTGTGATAAGCAACGCTTTACACGATACTCTCTTCAAATAATGTTTAAAATATAAGCACAGAATTTTGAAATTATTTGTACTTAAGTTACATTTTCAAGTTTTCTTACGCCCAGTAATATTTCTCTTACCCCTCTATAAGCGTGATCTTTGAGACGCTTGCAGAAACGATGGAAAGATTTTGCAGTGTTTGTGAGTGACATGTGACACTATGTGACATTGCACTAATTGCTTGTATACGAATAAACCGCATCCGAACGCAAATTCAAAGGAGAAGGTGATTTATTACAAAACATATTTTCAACTTTAAGTAACTGAGATATAATTTTGAAACTTAAAAGGCTATTTTTAACTTTAAAAATAGAATATTTTAAAATTTGAATTAAGGTAAGCTCAATGTATAACCCTATATAAAAGAATTTTCAATCTTAAGACCCTTCTTGACTTTATCCTCCACTTTTTCATTCACAGTTAAATTTATTGTCTCATTAGACTGAGCATTTTTTATTTATTCTCTTCCAACTACTTTGTCTCTCGTTTCACGATTGAATTTCTCAATAAAGGACATATAATACTCATAGTTACTCAACATTACGTTAAAGATGCTAACGATTTTCATCGTTTTAGCTTTTTCTCATTTTAACAACCAGGACAGCTTTTTAATTACAAAATAAACATCCTTATCGTGACATTTACCTAGATTGCTTTGTTAACTCAATAATCCGAATCATGTAACATCTTTATCCGTGTAAAGTTATTTGATTCGTTTAATCTGTCTTGTCTTAGAAGTGCATGAGTTACAATTAGGACCTTACGCAGGTACAGATTTAACATAATTCGGATTGTTAGGTCACCTGTAAATAGTCTTTCTGATTGTCTTGCTATTTCAACTTGACGTCTTGCTCCAGCTTAAGCTCTTATTCAGTAACTTATTTTCCTTTCACACTTATCTATATCAGGTTAATCTCACTCTCAAAAAGCAGACTGTACATTAACTAACATTACTTATCTCAAGAATTTGTGCGCTACTAAGTTTCAGATTCCTTCAGTTGTTTGGTTTTGGTTTTGGACTCCTTGTCAAATCTTGAACGCCCTTTATGACGAACAGTACCGTAACTCTTCTTTTTATTTCTTACAGCATTTCATTGCTCTGACTTGACCAAATTATGCAGAAATCAATCAATGCAAAAGAAATCATTTATTTAAATCAGCATTTTGTAGCCGCTGTTGTATCTTAAAAGTGCCTACGGATCGATCACTGCTACGATGCCTTAAAACAATAACTAAATACAGAATGAAACTAATTTATATAAATAATTAGTCAATTAATATGCGCCGTTTTAGCGTATTCCCATTCATTCAGATCTCAATCTTTCAATAATTTTATTGTTTCTTATTTTATGAAGAATTATTTGCGCAAATGAGTACATCAAACATCGCAAAATAATTCACTTTTACATAATATATTTGAAATGATAAAAGGAAGTAAGAAGAAGTACAACATTTATAAAATCTTAAAATTGATGTAACAGTTGTAAATTTGTAGAAAAATATTTTTGAATCTGAAATAAATTGTAAAAATAATAAATTTTATGTGTACTTTAAAAAAACTTAATGTATTCTCATAAATAACTCACAAATAATTCTTAAATATTTTATTTTATTTCGACCTTTTTGTTGAAAACTAAATAAATGCAAATATTGAAAAAAAATAGAACTGTTAAATAACCAAAAAATGCATCTTCCAATTTTACGAATTATTAAGAACACTGTTCAGAGAACTCACACATTTGACAGAACATTTATTACATTCACATTTATTATCATCTTTATGATGATCAACAGTATTGCTTTCACTAGAATCCATCAATCAATTTTCAATATCTCCCATTATAATCTGAACTATACTCGAGAAGATTATTTTATTTAAAAATATTTAATTTAAATTTTATTGGCTTAAATAAAATATTTTTATAGTCATTTTTAAACATTAATTTGATTTTAAATATTTCAAAATTTACAAAAATAAAATCAATAAAATTATTTAAAAGTTGCAATAATAAAAATTACAAATTTGGATATTAAATCTAAATTTAAATAAATTAGTTTCAAATTATAAGAAATTAAATATCGATCATCGATCTGATTAGGAGAGGCACAATCCCAAATCAACACACAACATTTAAACATGCAAACACAACACAAAAAACAATTACACAAACACCAACATGGGTTTTCGAACGTTTATTTTCAATACAATTAGAATTGTCCTTTGGACAACTCTCAGCCAATCTTTCATAATTTGACATCTTGCTAAATTGATAAATTTTTGTTAATGTTTTTTAATAAACAATTATTCGAACAAATTTTCATTTTAAATGATTTCAGATTTTATTTTTAAAATTCTACTTTTATAATTTTGGTAATAATTTTATCTAAATATTAATTTAATTTTAAAAATGATTTTATTTTAAGAAAAATATTTATTTACTTAAAATTAAAAACATGTTAAAAGTTATTTACTTTATTTAAATTTTTGATATTAAAATTTGAAACAATTTAATATTTTAAAACGTTTTTAATATATTATGTTGAAATTCAAAATGCAAACTATGCTCGAATAATTATTCTTCGTGAACATCCAAAATACCAATTTTCCATCTGAGTGGGAGAAACACATTTCCAAATACTAAACTCAACATACCAAATTTAAAATATTCCTATCACGAATAATTAACAAATTTTCTAAACATAGACGGCTGCATTTACGGACCCGTCTGCCAATAATGCGGTTGAGGATCCCGTGTTTGGCATTCCCAATGTAGATGATCAAATGATGATTCAATAAATAAAATATTGATAGAAGAATTTGAATTTAAAAATATAAAAATAAAAAACTTTTACCTTTTTTTACCTTTTCTATCTAACGAAAGTCATTTTGAAGAACAATACATGATGTTCTATCGACATATGCTTAAATTAAAACGAATAAATCATGTCATTTCATATTTTGTAGCTGCTTTTTAAAATATATAAGGTTTTAAAAAAATATTTTTTATGGTAAGTTTTTCTTTAAACTTCAATAAACCATGGACAATAGTCAATGGGGATATAAAAATGACTACGTGGAAACATAACAGTTAAAAATCCTGTATTTAAAAGTTGAATCAGTTTAACATATTTTTTAAATTTAAAAACAATTAAAATGAAATTTCATTAAAAAATTTTAGGTAATTAAAATTATTAATATATATTTATTTAATATATTTCTTTATGCAAATAATTTCATAATAATTAATTCTACAGTTTTCTACAACTAATATTATAGCTACATAAATGTATTTAGCCATCAATTTTATCTTAATTCTACAAGTCTGGATTATTTCATGGTCTACAACAAAATTCCGTACTGTTTGCGGTTCTAAGTCACAGCCTTTCTCTTCCCAGTTCTGTAGAACAGGTTTGCATATGACTTTATATTTTATCAATAATTATACCTACAGATTGGGCATTATATACCTTTGTCTGTGCGATCATTGGAATCATCTTGACTGGGATATACTCGATTCTTGTCCATGACAGTATCTTCAACTCAACAGTTACTCAAAGATTGTTGATCGGCCATCAAATAAATTTTGTTTAAACGTACGCCAATTGTTCTCGGTTTCAAATCATTTTTTTTATTTTGGTTGAGTTATTCTTCTCAATGGTTTTGTAAATAAATTGTGTAATATATGTAGTCGTTCTTTTTATGTAAAAAATTGTGAAATGTATAAAGAATTGTTTTTCATAAAAACTTGAAATTAAATAATTTTTACTGATAAATTTAAAAAACAATTGTAGTTGTTTTTTTTGAAAATACAATATTTTATTAGAGCAATATATTTCGACGCAATACCGTCATCATCAGGCGATTCTGATTGTAGCTGTTAAGCTTATATGTTAAAATGATGATTTCATAATCAATTATGCAATTACCGTTTCACCCAAAAACTTTCAACAAAGTTGATGAGTCACTTGGACATTAATTGCTGGATTAACCGCTTTAATTAGTAATGCCTTACACGAGACTTTCCCAATAATTTTTAAAATTGCTGGAAAAAACTTTAAAATTATTTATTTCAACAGACAATTTATTTGTATTTTTAACATTTATTATTAAGAACATTTAGACAAGTCTGATTTGAATTTTTATTAGAATCACATTTAGAGTCATTATCACTCTCAGGTGTCTTCATTTTTCGCCAAAATTTTTACCATTTTTCGTGTTCGCAGAATTTTTTTACTATTTTTTTCTAAAAATTTTGTTTAAATTTATAAAAAATATAATCCCCATAAAATGGAAGGAATAAATAAATGTAATTGTAAATGTAAAGGAATAAATAAATAAATGTAAATGAACTTTGTACTACAAAGTTACACACATATAATCTAAATACATATAAGAAGATCGGGGAACATAATCACTCTTTAAATGATTTTTCTCCTTATATTAAAGAGTCGAAGACTATAATTATCGAACGAATAGCCACGGATCCGTTCGAAACAACAAAAAACGTATATGATAAAAGCTTAATACAGCAATATTCAACATTTGAAGAAGAATCAGCTAGAAATACAATAATTGCAAATGTCTGCAATTTTGAAAAATACAGAAATATGATATATAGGAAGAAAAGCATAAATTTTATCCAAGACAAAATGATAATAGAAATAGTTTTATATTTGACAGAGAAGTCAGTTACTATCGATAGAAGAGATTTTATAATGGTTGATTTATTTAGTGAGGAAAATAATATTGTATTTGGGGATGTTGAATTTATTAGACGATTTAACTTAGTCAATTACAGACTGATTGTGGATTTGGGTAAAAAAATTTGGACGAAAAAAGATGGAACCCACTCTTAGGAGGCCTACGTCGTTTGTCATCATTCTAATTGTTTTTTATTTCTGTTTTTAATCATGATTATTCGAAAAAAGTTTCGAAGTCATTTTTTAAAATATTTAACTTCTAAAAAATATTAATTAAAAATATTAATTTATACCATTTTTCAATAAAACCCAAAATAATAAAAATGACATCAAATTATTAAAAATGCATTTAATTTAAATTTTACTAAAAAATATTAAACTTAATTTTAATTGTTAAATTAAAAAATATAAACTCATCAAATGATTATTTTAATTATGTTCGAATAGTCAATCCTTTAAATTTAATAAAAAAATACCAATTTCCATCTGGGTGGGAAAATCACATTCTAAAGTCAACATACTTAAATCAACATACCGAATCCATACATTTACACATTCAAACAATTTTTAAATATTCCTCACCTTCCCCTCGGTTTAAATGGCTTCAGCCATTCATCATTTCCGATCAAGATCCTGCCGTCATCTAGTTGTATCTCATAACTTCTTTCGTGTCTTTGCTTTATAATTTTAGATGGTCCCATATAACGGTCATCATCTTTTGGTGGGTTAACTTTCTTTATCAAGACTTTATCTCCGACCTGAAATATTCGTTTTGTTTCAATAATATTTTTATTTTCTTTTTCTCCATTTGTTCCTTCTGTTGTGTTTTTCCACCAATTTCTTAGTTTTCTTCTGAGGATTATCTCGGCTGGAGATATTCCAGTTGTTGCTTGAATTGTACTGTTTAACATGAATTCTATTTCTGCCAATATTTTTACCCAACATCTATGGATTTCGTCCTTCAATCGTATATTTATGGCGTCTCTTATTGTTCTGAATTGTCTTTTGGTGATCCAGTTAGTGCTGTGGTGATATGGACTTGAATAGACTCCGTCTTAAATTTTTTCGTCGTTTCTTCAAAGAGTGCTGATTCAAAAGTTTTCCCTCTAGCGATGTGTATCTCTTTTGGTGCTTCGAATTTCGAAATCCATTTATCCAATAGTACCTTTCGTGTAGTATTCTCGTCTTGGTGTGCCACTGCGGTAAAGTTGATGTACCTACTAAATTGATCGATTATTGCTAAAATGTATCGGTATCCATTCATAGTCCTTCTGAATGGTACGCAAAAGTCTATGTAAATTTTTTGAAATAGTTCATCGGTAGATTGTTTAATGTGTTTTTCTTTCGTTTTTGCTGTCAGCGTCTTCCTTTTCTGGCAGTTTATGCAACTTTGTATGATTTTCTGTATCTGTTGTCTCATTCCATACATATCGAAGTCATCTTTTATGTAATTGTAAACTTTCTTACTTCCTGCATGGCATAACATTTTATTTATATCTTCAATAAAGTCTATTCTCTTCTTCCGAGAGATCCAACATTTGTTATCTCTTGTCGTCTAGATACTGTCTTTCAGTAACCATTCTTTTGTCTTTTCCGTTCTAATATTTTCTTTAATCTATTCTATTTCTTTATCATTCGTCTGCCAAATGAACTCTTCTGAATCTTCAGTTAATGCAAGAATCTAGTTTTAACTTCTCCTTTTTCAGCGTCATCGTGCATTGTCTGACATTGTACACATATTTCACATGTATCTCTCGACATTGCATCTACATTAATGTGTTTGTCGCCCTTGCGGTATTCCATCCTCATGTCTAGTCCACTAAAGAAGTTTATCCAAGTTTGGGATTGTGGAGTTATTGGGTTCTTCGTTGTTGGAGCAGAAATTAGCCGATTTGACCGAACATTTGCTCAGTTCATGAAAATTCATAAATAAAATATATAATTAAATAAATAAATAATTAAATAAATAAAGTTAATAATTGGCTTTTTCTTTTTTGATATATAAATCTGTGAATTGAGCTCTTTTTTTACTGAAATTATTTTCCCGTTTCGATAGTTCTTCTTTCAAATTGTTTATTTTATCTTTTAATGTTTGATAATCATTTTCATTCATGATACATAGATAAATTGTAATTTGAAATAATTTTCTACTAATATTCAAATATCGATTTAATTAATGTAAATTTGAATATTGTTAAATTAAACTTGAAATATAAAACAACGTGATTGAGATAAACAAATCAGGTAAAATAAGGAGACATGGATTCCGCTCCAGTTGTCATCATGAATGTGATGGCCTTTTGGTCCGTTCTAAGTAGAAACTTCTTTCCGTATAAGACATCTTTAAAATGTTGGATGAAGTAATAGATTGCCAATAATTCTGTTCTTGTAATTCAATATCCCAGTTCGTGTTTCTTCATATTGTGGGATCCATATGCAATTACTCTTTCCCTTCCGTATGCATCCTTCTGTGAGAGTACAATATTGTATCAAAACTGGCGTCTGTATCCAGTATGAACTCCTTTTCGAAATCTGGGTATGCTAGGATCGGTGTTTTTTTTCATTTTATCTTTTAATGTCTGAAATGCTTCGTCACATTTCTTTGTCCATGTCAATTTTTATCTTTATTTTTTCCAAACAGTCCTTCCAGTATTTTTGAATATTTTGCATAATCCTTCAGAAATTTTCTATAATAGTTCGTTAGCCCCAAGAAACTTTTTAAATGTTTAATGCATGAAGAATTTTGAAATTTATCGATTGTTTCAATTTTTGTTTTACCGTCTCTATACCATCTTTACTCACGACATATCCTAAAAATTTTGTCTTTTCTACCAGGAACTGGCACTTCGCAAAGTTTATTCGAAGGTCTGATTCCTTAATCTTTTGAAATATGTGTTCGATTCGTCTGAAATGTTCTTCTCTGTCTTTTGCGAAGATTAGAATATCGTCCAGGTATACTTCTGCTATTATCCAGTTTAATTCTCGCAGAACCCTTGTCATTAGTTCTGGAAATGTCACTGGGACATGTGCAATTACGAATGGTATTCTTTTAAAACAATATTGGCCGTTCTTTGTCGAAGATGCTGTTTTTATTTTTGAATCGTTCTCCAATTCAACTTGATGATATGCACTCCCAATTCGATCGTGCTGATTTATTTCGCTCCGCTTAATGTATTTAGCATTTCTTCTAAATTTGGTATTGGAAATGCTGGTCTTATTGTAACTTTATTTAATTGTCAAAAATCAACACATACTCGAATATCATGTTTATTCAGAGGGTTCAGAGAAGTTCGACTGAAGGAAACCTAATGGGTCGTCAACTTATGAAAAAGCCAGGTTTGACTCAGGCAAGGAAGAAAAAGACTCAAATGAGCTAAACAGCACCAGCATATGACTAACGAAGACTGGAGTCGTTTAAGTAACATTTTTTATGAGAAAGGATATTTATTTATTATGATATCCTTTTACAGATTTGCTCCTCCGATGAATGTACTTTTCAAAATTTAGTAGAAAAATACTGTTTCATACGACGTCATTCGTGACAGCAACTCTTCTAGGAATGCCTTGTAGAAAAAGTTAAATATCGCGTTATTGTAATGGTGTGGTCCATGCTCTCAATCAGTGGTTTTGAATCTCTGCACATTGTAGAAGGGACGATGAGAAAATACCAATATAGCGATCGCTAAAAACTTCCAAATGAGGAAGAGTATCTTTTTAAGTAGGATTTTGCACCTCGTCACTGTGAGGATTTGTTGTGTGTTGATTCGTATTGTTCTCTCCTACCAACATGGCTGATTGGTTTTTTTCTTTGATTTATACAATTTAAAAAGATCGGTCGTAATCTAAATTGTTTCTTTAGTTCATTATTTATCATCATTTACATTTCGTTTCTTTTCTTTGACAAAATTAAATTATTTTTCTTTCATCTTTATTTCATTAATATCAAATTTCAGAAAGCATTTCGTTAATTTACTATTATGAAATCAGAATAAACATTTTTAAAGTAAATTTAATTAAAATTATTTTTAATAATTCTTGTTTTCAACACTGACAAATGTTACTATAAATAGATTTATAGTTTTGCATTAAGATAACAAGAAAGAAAGAAAGTTCATTTGTTTGCAAAGGCAGATGAAGCCAAGGAAAATAATTAGCTTCTTGTAAATTAAAATTTAAACGATACCGATAATATGACTTAATAAGAAAGAACGGCTGCGGCAACGATGAATATTTCTTTATTACTAATTTTTTGTTTTAATATTGAAAAATATTAATCAAATGAAATATATATCTTTTTTATCTATATAAATTAATAAAAAGCCTAAGCCTCCCCCTTCTGTTACGGATAACTGTGTATTTCAAATAATACACAGCATTGACGTACAGGTTAGTGAATCATAGACTCTGTATTGGGTAGAAACCAGTTGATAAATACAAGGTTTTCTGATCCTTTCACATGGCTTCAGATGCATGAGTGCGAACTTTCCAATGTACGGGCACGCTTTGGCTTCCTTCTGAGAAATGACCACTCATGTTCCTTCGTTTCGTGATTCTGGAGACTTTTGGCTGTATAAAGTGCAATGGGGAAATTGACAATGAAACATTCCCTTATCCGTTATATTATCCAACCGAAAATTCAGCACCACACTAGGGAATACTCTTGGACAGTCCTCATGAATTACACCGACAGACACTAGCATATCATGTTCCGCGTTCAAGTTCAAAGGTCCAGTACGTCTTTCTGTTTCTTCTCTTTGCACTACTTGGATGTTTATAGTACCATTTCCTTGGATTCGATTATCAAATTAATTAATACTGTTGTAGCCATCCATTAGTTTAATAAAAAGCCTATGTTATTTATCACTTACACAGAACTTAATTTCCCTTAAATTTAAACCAATGAAATTACAGTAAAATTAAATATTTTAATGAAAATATTCCATATCATATTTTATTATTAATAAAAACATATAAAAAATTATTAATTGAAAGATGAAAAATAATACAAATTGTGATTTTATAAATGGCGAACTTATTGAACTACAAAAAGAAGAACTGGAAAAGAAAACGTGGTCCTTCGAAATATCAGAATTGAGACTAAACAGTCTGCTTCATTCGACTGTTGTTTTGGAAAAAGATTTCAGCAGGAACGAACGAGTGTTGACCCCTCAATATTTCTGTTATTCCGAGGACGAAAGATTTAATATAATCGAAGAAACGAAAACACAAATCGAAAAATATCAAATATTATTACAAAAGTATGAAGACGAAATCAAAACAAATACGAATCAGTTACAAAATAATATCGAAACAATTTCACATTATACAAACTCAAAAGATAAATTATTTAGAAAAAGTATGAAATCGGCTTTAGAGTCGCTAAAGAATCTACAAACAAAATACAAAAGAATGAAGGAAACGATCGAAAGAACGATAACAACACAAAATAGATTGTGGAAAAGATGTCAAGATAGTCAGAGGGCGAAATTGTGTAATTAATTTATTAAAAACATTTTTAATTAATGATATATAAAAAACTTTATAACTTATTTTTACAAAATAATGTTATAAAAAGTTTTCAAAATTATAATAATACTCAATCAAATTATTAGTAAATATACTTCTTTTTTCATTTATTTTTTATCGAAACTGAGACTCATTCTTATCTTCATGTAATATTTATCTACTTATAGAACTTTGCTTTCTCTGATTTTTTCCTCTTGTTTTTTTAATTTCCGTAGTTTTTCTTACGCTCATTTTCACTTTCTTGATTTTTTTATCATTTTACTATGTGTATACCAATACTATATATACTAATAGTACTACTATGAATACGAAAATCTTCTTCAATTATTTTTAAGTGTCAAAACCTTTGATCGTGTTCTCAACCTTGGTAGTCCTCATTTTCAGTATTTTGGAGCATCTCGTTTTGTCTTGTATTTTTATTTATATCCATGTGTAATCTATTTAAGCCTTTTGAACACACCGCAGCTTTCATGTTTTTTTCCAAAAATAAAAAGATTTAAATGACAAGAAAACATATTTATATATTGGTATAATATAAAATAATTTTATTTTTTTAGTTTCGAAAACTCTCTTTCTTGTATTCACGTGTATTATGAATACTTCTCAAAATGTTCTTCCAACTACTAAATAAAATTGTCAACGTATCTTTTGAGGATTGTCGCTAAATGAAGCACTTAAACTGAAACACCCACTCCACCATCCCACAACATTAATACATTGTGATTGTTCAGCTTAACATCGCTTCTCCATCTACCATCTGACCTCTCAACCATCTCTGCAATTCGATGTTTTGGATATTTTATGCCACCTCCACAGACGAAATGCTCACCATGGAGTCTCTGGCATTTAAATTATCTTCATATTCATCTTTATATGATACGATATCCACATTTTCTTCATTGTACACATCTTTGATACATAACATTCTTAATATAAATACAGTTTTTTGAACCCATGTCGACTTTTTCCACAGATTAAACAATGATTACTTGAAGGACAATCTTTCCTAAAATGCCCATGTTTTCCACAGCAGTAACAATCCCCTTTGGTTATATGCTCATCTTCTGGGGTCGGAAGTCTCTTTATTTTGCAATATAACTTCCTTGCTTCGTACCAAGCCGAATGCACCGGGCGATTATATTGTTGATTATTTTATGACATTCTACTGGATCCTTTCTCATTACTTTTATTAAATCTTTCCGATGTTATTTTACGTTCCGTTCTTAATATTGGTTGTCTATCGTTTGATTCATTCAATCGAGCTGTATTTCTTCTATGTTCAGGATTCTCATATCTTCTAACTTGATGTTTGTCTTTCTTTGTTATTTCTGCATACGATGTTTTGACGGCTAAAATATCATTTATTTCTTCTTTTGATATTTTTTCATCATAAATCTTAGCTTCCGCTCTCATTTCTCATCTAACCGCTATGTTAGGTTTGAAAACAAATCGATCCTTCAGAACTTGACATTTTATCTGCTTTTTCAAAAGTTCATTCAAAATTTCTTTATCGCTGTGTTTCCTAAAATTTTCAATTGTTTTCCGAACCCTTAATTCGAATGTTAAGAATCTCTCATTCTTACCTTGACAAATATGGCTTAGTTTGTCCAATTCTTCCAACAGCGGTACATTCTTTATAAATGTTTTCTGGAACCCATTTTTGGATTCTAAATCTGACATTGGTTTCTTACCTTCTTCTGTTTCATTCCCCCAAAGAATTTTAGCTTCGTCTATCAACAAATAGTTACACATTTCCGAGAATGTTAACCTAAAGATTCTGAGCATTGTCATATGTCTCTATACCTTCTTCAGAATCCACTACATTGTACTCCTTCATTTTCTTCTCGAGGGTTTCCTTAAAGATTGATGGCAGTTCTAGTTTAGGAAGCCTCAAAACTTTTATTGCGTAGTCACTTCAGGATTCATAATATCAACAAGTAGAATTTATTTAATTAATTTATTTTAAAATATTTTAAATCTTTGGTAAATCTATTTCAGGGTCCAAACTGTTTCACTTCTTCAGCATCTCTTTTTTTCTTAAAGAAATTATCAAGAGTTTATCGTTTTTTTGTTTCGTGATTCTGCGAATCTGATGAGTTTTATATACAATTTTTTTAAAACAATCTTTTTTCGCAAATTGATTTTTAAAATTTATTTTCTAAAAATTTCATTTTTTGAAAATTTTTCAACTCATCAATCTTTACCTAAAATTTTTTATTTTCCCCTCATTTCACAAGTTGGCTTAAATCGCTCGGAAATCCCTGAGAGAATAGAGGTTTTCCGAAGGAAGAAGTATGAAATTCACTCTTTTAAAAGAAAAATTTACATTCCATTTTCTAAATAATAGTATGAAAATTTTTTCACTAAAAAGAAAATTTATGCAAAAAATAGAACAAGCCCGAAAATAAAAAAAATACACACAAAAGCATCGATTTTCCGTTTTTTTAGAACACACTCCTTAATACCTGCTAATTATCCAACAGACGCGCTATTACGGTGGGTAGTGTTCCATCTACTCGAATTGCATACTACTCCCATGTTAATTTTTAAAGCATTCATCTTCGAGGGAAATCTAAAATCCTTATCTACCTCGCATAATATTAATAAAATAATTGTCAGCTTTTTAAAAATCTAATTTTTAACTCTTCATTCCGATTAGTTTTCACAATATTCCTCAATTTAAAAATATATTTAAGTAAATAATTTCAGTGGATAATTCATCTTTCTTCAAGAAGATTATTTTTACAGTTATATATCCAAGTGATGCTTATCCAAAAAACTAATAAATCAAAAAATTAAATTTTTTATATCCATTCTTTATGCAGACAGAACTCTACTTTGCCAAAAAAGTTTTAATTAAAAAAGTAATTTAAAAAAAAACACAATAAACTACTTATAATTTGTAAGTAATTAATGTTGTTCTGGAACTCCGAATTTTCCCTTTTTTCCCCATTTTGGGAACTTAGAAAGTTTTTTTTGATCAAATTGTCACATTATCATTTATTGTCATCGAAATTGAGTAAGTGCAAAGTTTAAAAAAAATTGATTGAGGAAAATCCTTCAAAAATAGGTTTCTAAATTCTAATTCACATTATTCTAATAAAACGATGGAATAATGTGATCAGACTCTATTTGAAAAATTTTAAGAAAAGTTGAGTATCGAGATTTACTTTTAATTAAGGGATTCATCGATTTTATTAATAAGGCTTTACGTGAGTTTTATACTTTCTCAATAGTTTTGAAATCGATTAAACATGATTTAAAAATTTTTTTCTATTTTAAATTATTGCTCACTATTATTGCTCACAACATCCAATCTGTTAAGCTCTTTTATCCGTTCAAAAATTAATATTAATTTAGTTTCATTAATGCTTTCTGAAACACTGAAATAAATAAAGAGAGTCAAGCAAAACGATATATTTTCAAAATCTGATTTTAATTGATGCTCTATCACTTAAAACAACTTTTATTTATCACACTTCCCCTTGCCTTCAGGGCACATATGCACACTCCGTCCGTGCACCGAGCAATACCCTCTTTTCCCGATGCCATTGCTCCCGCGCAGATGAAGTCGGAAAATTTCGCCGGCCAGGTGATCGCTCTTTGTGGTTTTGGTTTCTTCACCTCGTCGATCTGGGACTGGTCGCTCTCGGAGACATTCGTCGCCTGATTCCACCGCTCCTCGTCTTCAGAATCAGAGCTGTCACTACAGCTGTTGACGTTCACCCTGGGACCGACCCACTGTTCTGGCGGGCCCTTTACTGGCTTTGCTGACCCCACACCTGGCACGCATCTAACATGCGACACATGGTATGAGATGCCGTTAACTTCAACTTGATTGGGATATCGAATTCCACTCATGACTACCTGCTTCCACTGGGTCGTGCACTTCGCTTTCACTCGTTTCACGAATACGGCGTCACCAACTCGAAGTTCTCTCTTCTGTGCCACTCAACTAATTCCTAGTAGTCCGTCCGCGAATTTGACCGGAAGCGGTAGCCTTTGTCGTTGTGTGAACACTGGGGATGTCGTAATCACACCCGCTGAATTTGGAGTGGCGTTATACCCCGCCACGATGTCATGGATCGGTCTTTCGCTGCTCGCCGTCATCCGTTTGACGGTCCGATGACACAGTTCAACGACGCCGTTTCCCCTGGGACGATTTGCGCACCGAAACCGAATCTCGGTTCCAATTTTTAATAGCAGCTCTTTGATGGCTGCCCCGTGGTGAGTGGTAAAGTTGTCCATCAGGATTTCTTGCGGTGGCCCAACCTCATTGAAGACAGCTCTCAGTGCAGCGCACAAGTTCCCGTCGCATTCTGACCATTCGACGTATCGTACTCTCATTTACTTGGGCCTTGCATTGATGCTTTTTTTATAAATGTCGACCTCTTTTCCGTATTTTTTTAATTTAAATACCAAATTTCCAATATTTCAAAATACATTGTTTAATCATGTTACGTTTCATTCTTGCCGTAGTTTCTAAATTTAATTAATTTTTGGTTAGACTATATTAATCACCACTGCATTTAAAAATTTCACTATTTAAAACAAAGTTAACTTAATAAATGAATTAATATGAATAATTACAATATAAACTAAATAACTTGATTAAAGTTAAAGTTTATAAAAAATTTAAGTTTTTATTAAATAAAAATAAAATTCTTATATAAATTATAATCTGAAAGTTTTAAGAAATGCTTATTTATAAGTTTTAAGAACCGTAAGTGGAAAAAAAATAATTAGAGAACATAAAACAATTACAATCCATATAAAAAATACCCGGTGTTACTTTTGGCTGAAATACCATCAATGGACTTGTCTCAATATTCCATTGTATTTATTAAAATATGCATACAAGGAAGAAAAATAGAGATGTTGGATGCTCTGAAAGGTACAAAGGGGTTCAGTTCGGTTGATTAAGGTGGAGCTGGAGAAGAATTCGAAACTGAAAACTGCATTTTCATACAAGACGGGTCAGTTTCTTTTTACACGGATGCCGTTTGGCATAGCGGCCGCTCCAGCAACTTTTCAGAAGTTGATGAGTGGTGTTTTGGGAGATATGTTGTGGGCAGAAGCATTAGTATACTTAAACGACATTCTCATTTTTTTCTGAAACAGAAACGCAACATCTGGAGAAACTGGATAAAGTTTTCTCATGGATTCAAGCAGGAAGGCTTCGAATAAACCCAGAAAAATGCATATTGTTTCAAAGAGAACTGACTTTTTATGGGCAAATTGTGATCAAAGACGGTGTTAAGACAGACCCAGAAAAGATCAGAGCAATTCAGGATTTCGAGGAATCTAAATGCTTAAAGAAATTACAAAGTTTCTTGGGGCTATGCAATTATTACAGAAAGTCCATTCAAAAGTATTCGAAACTATCAAAACCACTGGAAAAGATGTGCGATAGCCGGAAAGAAATACTGTCCGAACTAAGCACGGAGGCATTTGAGAAACTGAAGAAATCATTGATATCTACCCGGGTGTTATGTTATTCGATTTCAAGAGACAATTTATATTAGACACTGATGCATCATTTGATACAATAGAGACAGTCTTGTTACAAAGAAATGATAGAGGTGAAGAGCAGGTGGTTTGATATGGTTCAAAGTCAATGTCAAAACACGAAATGGGGTACACTTGAAAAGAATTAATGGGGATTTTATATTTTACACAACACTTTCAACACAACTTAGATGGTGCAAGTTTTAAGCTGAGAACCGATCATAAGACAAATTCATGACGACCACAACGAAACCCATAACACCACAATTCCAGAACTGAATGAACCATTTGAGTACCCTCGGTATGGTGTTAGAATGCAGGAAAGGAATATTGCATAAAAATACAAATGTGCTCTCAAGAACAGATTTTCAAACATGTGCGCAATGCCTCCTACAGCATGAACAAGCAAAGTTGATAAGTCAAGGACGAGAGTGTTAGTATTAGATGCGCATGTTTCACCAATCCCGTGGCAACAAGACAAAGGTGATATTACAAATAAATTGCAATCAATAAACGAAAGAAAGGCGATGGAATTTAAAGTAGATAAAGCAGTGGTTCTCAACCTTTTGAGATTCAGGACCACTTAAAAAGTGTGTGTCTCATCCACGGACCACTACTGAAAATTTTGCTACTACCTCACTAAAAATTTGTATAAATATAATTATTATTTCATGTGATTGCGTAACAACTACACATAGTTAGTATACCATGGTTCTTAGTATAACTATTAGACTTTGGATTTAAACTCTAAATCTAACTAAAAGTGACAAAATATATTCTTTTTCATTATTTTATTTAAAAAAACTTGCATTTTACACTTTGCTCGCGGACCACCAGGCACATGTCCGCGGACGAGGAAGCAAGAAAGATTGATCAATATCAATTCGGAGGAGTAATTACCCTGATCTACGAGCGTGGTGACGAATTTCAAAACAATAGACTTGCTTATGCGGATGATCTATGTATCATCGACTCTGATATTAATCGTGCCTGTAAAAACCTTGATATACTTAGAAGCACATTTTCAGAATTTAGGTTGACTATTAGTGCATCTAAGACGAAAGTCATGTGCCTATCTGATAACACTGGGACTGGAATATCGCAAGTGATGTGTGGTGACAAAGTAATAGAATGGGTGAGCGAGTTCTGTTACCTCGGCATTCATAGTGAATCATGAAAATAATTTTGTTTTTGGGACACTGTTCGACAGTGCACATGATCGACAGTGCTCGTCGATCGGAATTCTGGATGATAAATTTTTTTCATGATAAAATATATGTATTTAATTGATAATCTCTTTTGTATTGTTGGTCTATTAAAATGCTGAAAGGGGTAGAATATTCTTAAATGTCGACAGCAACACACACACACACATATATATATATATATATATATATATATATATATATATATATATATATATAT
>MQRK01194364.1:1726-11876 GCA_001938485.1 Girardia tigrina | reverse complement strand
ATATATATAGAAAGTGAGCTAATAAAAAGAATGGAAAAAACGAGTCAAAAACAAAATAAAATATTAAAAAATACAATAATCAAAGACCGAAAGTAAAAATTAATTGAAGTATCACAATTAAAACTGGTACAGAACATAAACAAATATTAAATTATAAATAATTATAATAATGTTAATTAAAATATAAAAAAAGTATATCGGGAAAGTATTAGCACTTAAATTTGTAAACAATAAATAAAACATAATATGGGAGTACCTTAAAACCAATCATATGTTGATAATATTCTCGCTGGAATAACCACCGTAGACATTGCAGTGGCCCTGGAATATGCGAGTTGCATTATAATGCAGGCCATTAACAAGTTTTGAAATGTAGATAGTTGCAGAGAACAGCCAAAAAGCGGAAGAGTGTTATCAGTTCGAACAAAGATTCTGATTGAGTGCGATTGTAAGAGGATACGTTGACAGCAAGTTGGATCAATGAGAACATAACCATGGTGACCGAGTTTAGTAACTTTATAATCTGAAAGGTAATACAGAATTACCTCAAGGCGAAGTAAGGAGCTATGATAAAAAAGAAAGTTGATCATATCAAATTAAAAGGAAGTTTGACTTGAAAGAAACAATAGGTTGCTAAGGATACTGAAAATGTGGATGCCGATCATCCTTTTCATAGAATAGGAATTCATCGTCGATAAATGCAATTGATAGAAATAAATAAATAGAAATAAATGGAATGATAAGTACATTAGTAAGTAGGACTCTATGGATGTCCTTGACAATTCTAAACATTTGTTTCAGACAAAGAATCCTGCGTAAATCATGATATTTATACTGGTCTCTTATACTCACTTTCGGTTTTCTTCAAACAAAACTACAAAGTTAACATGGAAGAGCATTTGGAGGCTCTGAAGAACACTATCAAGTCAACTACTGACTCCAACTACACAACCACCCATCTTGCAAAAAAAAACAAGGCTTTGACCTACAGTTTGAGCTTTGTCCATAATTCACTTGTGACAAACATCAAACATTTCTGGTCCAAAGTAAAAGACATGGGGCGTATGCAGAGGTCAAGGCCTAATCTCAGCTCTGTGTCAATGCTGGTAGCTTGAGAAATTACATTATTAAGGAGTAAACCTCTATGCTTAAGGACTACCTGCTCAAAGTTTTGATCTCATGTTGACACTGATTCACTGTTCAAGGAGGGCATGTTGAAAAAATTTATTCTATGTACATGATCATATTTAATGGCGAAAATTTGGAATTTATATTTATCTTTTAACAATGAACGAAACCATAATACATTACATCACAATACCAAGAACTTTTTAAAATTATTCACAACTTCTCTAAACTCGAAGCCGTAGAATTTCAAATTGTATTTTAGGCCAACAAGATCCTAGACATAGTCTTTTTTGATGCGAACGACATATTTCACATATAATACTCCCAGGAGATCTAAATCACCATGAAAATGATTTAAACTGAAATGTTGCACCGATTTTATGCAGATGTTAGGCGAAAACATTTATCAACGAAAAAAAGTATTTTTCAACAAGAAAAACGCTCTCTATCATATTATTCGGATTTTGCTCAATCTGACTTACATTTCTTTGTAAAAACATGATCAAAATATTTGAGTTGAATAAGGAGATCATCAAATGATCTTCGGTAGCATATATATTTCAGTATTCATTTCCATCGGTTGGCAATGTCAACAATCTTCTTTAGCTTTCAATTTATAGTATTGAAGACCTTTTCCAGGACAAATTTTACATTCTATAACTGATAATTACAAAAAACAAAAGGAATATTTTGTTTGAAAATCTTTAAAAAGTTTACTTTTAGGCATTTGTCAGAAAATAAACTTTCTGCTCTGAAGGAAGAAGTCCTGAGACCTCTCGTAAAACTGAGATATCTGTATGTACTTTTAATTTAATTTTAATATCAACATGTTTCGTTTGAAAAATATAAATAATATCTTCTTACAGATATCTGGTCCACAATCCTTTGTATTGTGACTGCAAAATACTGTGGTTAGTTCAAGTTTTGAAACTCAAGGAAGTCAATGCGACCCCAGTGGCATCATGTGTTGGTCCCAGTAGCGCCCATGGAATAGCCGTAAAGAGTCTCCAGAATTACAATTTTCAGTGTATGTTTTTTCTTAAATATCATTTTGAAATAATTGACCGAAACTTTCTGATGATGTTTGTTACAAATGAAGTTTTTCAAAAATATTAAATAAAATATTTTTTCTGTTTAATCTTAAATAATAATACGAATATAAATGTAATGAGTGTGATTCCACATATATTGGAGGTACTATCCATATTCTTTGTAAGCGTATTCAAGAACATGGTCGAAAAGAGGGTTGCAGTAATATTGCAGAACAATGAAAAAAATGCAAATGTGATATTAATATTGATAATTTCAAGATTCGGTCAAATGACCGAATTACCAAAAGCCGAAATTATTTATTACGAAATTTATTATTTTAAAATACAATAAATTTAAAATTAGTTGTTTTGAGGAATATATTAAATGTTATGTATGTATTTGACATTTTTTATTTTAAATTGAGATTTTTTCCTTTTAAATTGAAATTTTTCGGTACTAATTATTAATATTATTTATTATTTTAACTGTATTTCCTGATGAGTCTCCAACAGTTTAAGAATATAGTTTAATAGAAAAAATAACTTTTAACGTGTTGGGCATTCATTTTTGTACAATATTTAATTCTGCTATTTTTTAAATAATATTTAATAAATTATTTTAATTTAATTTTAAAAAATTATTTTGAATTTTTAAATATTATATATTAGTGTTGGAATCGTTTTTGTCTGTTATCGATTAGAATTTGTATAAATAATATACATAAAATATTTATAAAAAATGATTAAACTTTTATTAGATGCCAAACGACGGTGGCCAAACGTAGAATACCGAATAATTTCAATTTAAAATGAAAAATGTACAACTACATACATAACATTTAAAATATTCCTCAAAACAACTAATTTTAAATTTATTGTATTTTAAAATAATAAATTGCGTAATAAATAATTTCGGTCTATTGGGATTCGGTCATTTGACACAAACCCGTCCAAATCATATCTTTCGATTGATTGTAGTAGACATCTGCTGGTGTCGGCGAACCAGGTGTTACAAAGTCATAATGAATTACACCATCGGCAGACAACCAAACACTCACCATCGGCTTCTTTTGATGAATGCTGTTCTTTGGACTATGTTTTGGTGATTTATTCATGTTCACCCAACTTGGTGAAAATTTGCGATTATCATATTGGATCCACGTTTCATCACAAGGGACGATTCGATTCGAAAAGGAATCACATTTTAAAACGACAAAGTATCATCAAGCAAGCATTCAAACTGTTTTGTTTCTGCTTTTCATTCAACTCATATGGAATCCCTTTATCCAACTTTTCACTTTATCAATTTGAGCCAAGTTATTCAATATTATTTTCTTTGTAATAGTTAACGTTAGCAATAAATTATGAGCTTTTTGTGATTGATCGGACTCCATGGTTACCTTCAGTTCAGCATTGTCTAACTGTATTTCATGGCGACCCCGAGACTCATTATTGAGGTTACAATTACCTTGCATGAATTTCCTAAAATCATTTTAAACTGTGCGGTGTGTAGCAACATTGTATTCAAATACGCTTTTCATATTTCACCTGATTTCTGATACTAAGGTTCCACGTAGGAACTAATACTTCGCAATAGTTCGAGTTTCTGTCTATACAATTTTTTAAAATACTGATTATTAAAACAAGTTATCAATAATTTCAATTAAATTTTATGAATGTGTTCAATTTCCAAGACATGTAGCAATCAAACAAAAAACTGTTCAGTCATTGTCAAACGATAACTATTTGAATTTGTTGTAATCATGCCTAAAAATTTCATACTTGACAACTTAATAGTGAATTTTTATCGTACAGTTCTTGCGTAGTCATAGTGGTTGTTTAGTGATGAGCGAAGCTAAAAAAATCCAAAAAGAGACAATATTATCCTCCACCATGAGTAATATAATTATAGTTGAATGGTCTCAAATAAAAATAACTTAATCATAAACTTTATGTTTACACTCATATTTCACTCATTTTCACCGATCGAAATAATTCAGGGACCCCAATTGAATAAACATACGGATGCAGTTTGTTGTCATTTATTATTTGAACTATATCTTATTAATAATAAAATAATGCCCGTAACTTTGGCTTGATTTTTTACTAAAAGTTCAAAACGTTTCAAACTTCAATTTAATTTAATATGTAAAACATTTTATTTATTAGATTTTTGATCTGAGGTTAATGAGTTAATTTATTTTTAATAGTTTATTTAATATTTGTTTCTAAATTAATACTTTTACTTTCACTATTTTTTCCTAAATTATAGGTAATTCTGAATCTGATATTAAATACGATACTCATGATGAAAACTGTGTTCCGAAGGTCATTTGTCCACATAAATGCTCTTGCTCTTCAGAAATCGTCAACTGTTCCGGAGTCGGTCTGAGTTCGCTTCCTGAAAAGATCTTCCCTTCAACGACCACTCTGTGAGAAACTTATTTTTGACTAACATTGAAAAATACTTTTATAGAAATTGATTAAATTTTATAAACTTTTTTTATAATATTTGTTGATCTAATTTGTATTTAATATAAAAATATTTTAAAATTCTAATAAATAATATTTATATAAAATATATCTTCAATAAGACAAAACTTTTATTATTCTTCAAGAACAGAACATGATTTTCTTTATAGAATACATCCTGAAAATCGGATAATCCTTATTTTTATTTGATTGTAACTCAAAAAATCCTAATAAAACTTATGAATTACCAGTAAATACATCTGTAAACGATTTCAAGAAATAATTTTCAAAAGAAATTGACTTAAAACTTTGTGAAGAATCTAATATGTGTCAAAAGATTAAACATTTTAGAAAAATTGGAAAAATATGAAACATTCTAAGTTTCAAAACAGTTATTTATGAATAGAGTATAAACATTTTTTACACATACGACTTATAGTAAAATGAAACAGTCGGTATTTTGTTACAAAACATCTGTTTTAAAGAACGGCGCCCATGGACGCGGGAAACACTTTGGACTGATTTCCGAGACTCAAGATTCTTAACTATTTGATTAAAGTCTTTAATGTTATTCGATTCATGTTTCAAGTTATATTACTTTATAACTTTCCATAAGTTATAAATTAGGTTTAGTTACAGGTTTTTTCGGGACAAGTTGAGAAAGTTTACATTGTTGGCTCGATCATGTTGAAAAATACTGATTCTCTGAATATCCTTAAGAATTTCAATCTAGTTTCCAATACTTCTTCAAAATATTTTGCATTCGAAAGTTCAGGATAAAATACGTCTCTTCTTGAACTGACAATTGAAACACAATTTGCATAATGCCTGTGACCCTTTTCATGTTAGGAATTGCGTAGATAGGAAATTATTTTAAAGTCAAATGTCTAAAAACATATTGCTGAAAGGTGCTGTTTTGATACAACATGGTTTTCCAGAAAGCTTTTGTTTGGGATGGTGTTCTAGATGATTTGAAAGATTTAAATTTACAGTTAATAAAAATTATCTTCTAAATGAGATAATAGAAAGATAAAATTTTAAATGACAATATAAATTGATCAAGTTTGATGAGCAAACAAATTCAACTTTTTAATGACACTTATACTCCACGATTTCCTCAAATTTAAAGTTTTCATACAGTAAGTGATGAATGTTTGGTATGATGAGTCGTATGTTGTAAAGTATGTTGTCTCTCCCAAATTTAATTGTTGAATTTATAATATAACTTGTAAATAGTTCGGTTAAATTCAATTAAATGTAATTAATAAAATTAAATCAGAGTTGTTTAAATAATATAATTTGGCAATTATTTTAAAAAGCATTCAATTGTGGAAAATATATCGAAGATTCAAAGATCTCAAATCCAAAAGAAGATCACAGATTTTTATCTTAGTAATAAGTGTTGGTCAAGTGAAATTCCGTCTTTTTCTAACACAATAAATTAAACGGAATTCAATTAATGATACAAATAACAGATAATAATGTCAATTTACAAAGGAAAACATACTTTAAACTTTTGATTGCGATTGAATATTTGATTCATTCGGTAAAATACATTACCCAAAAAGTCTCTCTTAAAATGTAACAGTGTAAAAATTGAAAGAGTCTACTTAAGGCTTTGACATTTTACTTTTTAACCCAAACTTTTAAAACAAAATAATTTGGGCATCCCATCTCTTTTAATTGTATTTAGTTTACAGGCTCTTTAGAGTGTCTATCATTTATAAAAGAATTTAGTAGCCCCTCGACAGACCAAGTACCATGTCGGAGTGTTTTGGTTTCAGATACCTCTTCCTTCTCCCTGTATTAAATGACCCCCCTCATGGACTGAGGTTCCATGTTCCCCAAAATTTGACTGTGTTAGTTAACTTAAGAAAAATGGACATTTGAACTTCCCATATCCAAAGATATCTGCAATCCTAAAAGCTTAATAAATCTGTTCGGTACTTATCGTTTCCTAAACAGCCGTTGAAGGAGTCGGAGTTTCCGTAACTGTTTATCTTCTCATGAAATGTCTTCAGAATTATTGACGCCTACAATACCAGTGATGTTTGCTTGACTGTCATGAACTGATATAAATCTGGTTTCGACTGTTTCTACAATTTCATTGGAGTCAGGATGATTTCCATTAGGGTGTCTTACAAACCACCCTTTCGTTTTGAAACATTTTGTTTTTAGTAACATAATACAATGACCGACACTTTTAGTAGTTGATATCAAGGCATAAGTAACTTATTTCGTTTTTTATTTTCACTGTACCGAGGCATTCGCTAAATATAGTTAGAAAAAAGTCCATAATTATGAAGAATTCTATAATTCCTCACTTCTAAAACAAAATTTTACTTATTTTTATACGACGAAAGACAAGATAAGTCCTAAATTAATCTGTTTCAATTTGAATCTGTTTCAATTTTTTTATTAAACATTGAAATAAAATTTGAAGATATTTTATATTTATTTTATTTATTAATTTATGTAAATTTTTAAACTGTTTAATTAACATATTTTTGACAGAATTTTATCTCACAATGACATCAAAAACTTGGATCAAATTTATTCAGTTCATCAGGCATCGAATTTAGTTAAATTGTAATTTATTGTTTTCACTTATTTTATATATTTAATTTATTATTTTTTTTAATTTTATCCTTAAAGAGACTTGTCTAACAATCAGATTGAAAATATTAAACCGGACACGTTTAGCAAAAGCACCAAATTGAAGGAAATGTAAGTTTAAAATGGCAATTTTTATTGATGAATTGATGAATTATTTAATTATTAATTTGGTAATTATTATAAAATACTTATTAATAGGGCACGGAATTTAATGACCTTAAAAATCAAAAAAATGACTCTATTTTATTTCCTCTTTCCGGGTGAGATATTATTTTGTTCTTCCCCTCTGCCAATAGAGTCGCCACCGTCACCAATCCGCCGCAGTTACACCACTGGGCCACCCACTCAGCTATCAATGATTATTGTTGTTATTATTATTATTAATTATATATTATTATTATTATTATTAATAATAATAATAATAATAATCATTGATAACAGAGTGGGTGGCGCAGTGGTGTGACTGCGGCGGATTGGTTATGGTGGCGACTCTATTGGCAGGGGGGAAGAACAAAATAATATCTCACCCGGAAAGAGAGGAAATAAAATAGTCATTTTTTGATTTTTAAGTTCATTAAATTCCGTGCCCTAATTATTAAGTTAATTAGGTATAATGGGGAATTTTAATAATTACAAATGTATTTTTTAAATATTTATTTACACAATATACAAAATCAGTTTTTACAAAAATCCTTAAAAACACTTTCACATTTATTTTTAATTTTAAATTGATTTATTAAAACAATTATTTCATCTATTACGCTCTTTCCTGGATAAATTTTGTGATATTAACCCTTTGAATATCGGATTCGCTTAAATGATTTAGAGCTAAATCGTTGGTTCACCCTTACACTTATAATCTATGCCAATATTTTGCAACAAATTTGAAATAGAAATTTCTTGTTCTTTCAAAGTTATTTTACATGTATAAATGCTAATGTTTTTATAAGATTCGTAAATGTTACGGTGCTCATTAATATGTCTCCAATAAACTAACCAAAGCTTAAAGTCCTTCGTATATATTTTTGACTTATTTATTTAAAATAAAACGTAAAAAATTTAATGCTTGAGAGAGGGGAGATAATTTTTTAAATGTAATAGTTTAAACTAAAAGGTTATTATTATATATTTATTATTATAATTATTATAATTATTATATATTTATTTATTATATTTTATAGAGAAAGAGGGAAAGAAGTATTGGTAAAGACTAAACATGTAAATAAAAATTGATTTTTTTTAAAGTTTAAATTAAAGAGAAGAGAGGAGAAAATGTTGGGTACATATCATTTTGGTACGGCCGTTTTGGTACCACCATTTTGGTCCTTGGTAAATTTCTTTAAAAAATGTTTAGCAGTAGTAAGTATGATCTGTTATGCCGAATTCACGAATTTGGCAATTTTTTTAAAAGATTTTTTAAAAAAAAATTATGAAAAAAATCAATTTAATTTAAAAAAATCTCAATTTAATATGAAAACAAGTTTTTAACAATACACGTTTGCAATTCAGGTACCACCCACGAAGAATTTTAAATATCTATTTTGAATAATAAATTAAGATTTTTTTCAAAATTAATGTATATTTTTTTATATGAAATTGTTAATTTTTCATATTTTATACATAATTTTTCATATTTAATGGATATTTTTTTCATAATAAATTGATATTTATTTTTATTTTAAATACCTAATCTTTCACTTTTAATTAAGAAATTTTCACATTAAAAAAATTTTCATTTAGTTAAGAATTTTTTTAATTCACTAGTTATTTTTTGAAATACAAATTACGGATTTCAAATACAATTGTTATTTTTTGAACTACAATTTACGAATTTAAAATAATATATAAACGGTGGTACCAAAACGGCGCACCAAAATAGATTGCACCAAAACGGTGGTACCAAATAGACCTGCTTCCGAAAATGTTAGTTTTAAAAAAGTAGTTTTTTAGGTTGTTAAAAAGAGGTTTTTTTTAATATTTGTGCTTTTGTTGGGGGTGTTATTAACCCATTTACGCCGACCATCCTCGTTAGAGGACGCTTGAAAAATAAATATTCAATGACATGAGAAGAATGTTTATGAAATTTTTCAAGTTGTATCACGTCTATATAAACAAAGTAATGAATCAATGACCTTACTTTGCTTTAAATATGACTGGTTGAGATTTTACAGTCACTACATGTTTTTGTATCATTTTTCATCATACTCTCTCTAGTTCCTGTTTAGGCGTTAATGGGTTAAGGAAAAGAAATTATGAAAAAGTTAGTTTAAAGCGGTAAAATTAAACCTTTTTGTTAAAGTAGGTTGTATGAGGGGAAGAAAATGCTTCTATACTATTGGTTTTTAGAGTTATAAAAGAGTTGAAAATGGAAAGTTATTTGAAAAAACTCTTTGATTTTTAATAGGAGGGTTACAAAGTAAGAGGGAGGATAAGATTTAATTGGGATTTCTAAAGTTTTGTATTGTTTATAGGTAGGTTTATTTAGAATTATTGGATATTTTAGTTTGAATTTGATATATGATGGTGGTAGTATATTTAGGGTGAGTGTTGTATTTGGGAGTCTCTTTCTAGATACGATTGTGCGTTTGATTTGAAGAATTTTTTGTGGATGCCATTTTCTTTACGATATTTTTGTTGTGATTGTAGATGTAGATTTTTGTTTGTTGTTATTGTTAAGATATTGGAGAGGTCGTAAATTTTTAAATTTTAAAATCGCAATGCTTAAAAATTTTTAAAGATAGTTCATAAAAAATTTTATAATTGTAAATTTTTAAAAATACTTCATTAAAACCAGATTTTTTAAAATTGTTGTTGAATATATATATATATATATATATATATGTATATATATATATATATATATGTGTGTGTGTGTATTTTGTAATAAAAATATGGTATGTGAT